>JAAVTS010002854.1:0-13747 GCA_022845575.1 Baylisascaris ailuri
ATGATTGTTCGTTTAAATGATCGACAAAAATTTCGTTTTTTCGTCAAATAACTAGTCTTAAATGAAGATACAATTGCCGTAAAATGCACGCAAAATTTTGCACTTTTAAGTGTCTGCAATTCATTTTGAAGTTGATGATCACTGTGAAAGAAGGGATAGAATGCCAGTCAGCCTTGGGATTCTATCCACCAAATTTCCTAACTCTAGTGCCAGCTGTTACCAAGTTGAAGCCAGTGCACATATAATGTGGGACATGTGTGTCAGTTTGCCTGGCATTGAGATACTTCAAACATCGTGCATCAGAGAGAATCAAGACAAATGCATCGCATTCCTTCCGCTCACTCTCCCTTCACTTTGGCATAAACCGAGGGTGCATCTTCACTTCATTTCATGCACAAAGCCGAACAGAACGCATACATTAAATAAAGCAAAAAATTCAATGTGCTCTCGATGGATTTTATAGAGTGCTAGAAGATGAATAGATTACAACGGTGAAAACGCTAACCAATTGTTGTATAAAGACTGGCCGAATAGTAAACACCACCCCAAAGATTCCACTTTGTATCAGTCATAATGGGTTCCTTCACTTCGAATCCAAGTCGTCGCTCGTATTCAACGATAGCCTCACGCATCAATTGCAACTTCACCTCATCGCCATCGTTGTCGTCCGTCTGATTAGCGTTAAACGATGTGTCGTATTCGACCTCCCGAAAACGACTGCAAACATCATTTAGCCGTCAGATTCATAATCAAATAAATCCTGTAAACAAACTATTCATCACTGAACGAACAACTGATGCAATACTTACGATAATCCTTTCTCCTAGAATTCATACTTAGAGGTTCTTGCAGACAACGCCAACCAGCCAACATTGTCTGCCAATCGGATTTCGGGATATAACCGGAGAAAAAGTACAAACAGGGGTTATCGGAATCAATCTTTACCAACTGTTTTTTCCGATAGCGATACATGTCAGTCAGCCAGCAAAATCCAATCAAAAGTCAGTCGAATAGTTATCCATTTCATTTGCGTTATTCGCCAATAAAGATCTTAATATAAAAGCATTTGGAAGCAAAAATTATACGACTACTTCAACTATGTAGTGAAGTGGGCTACTGAATTCTATGAGAAACGCGCTTCTCCTCAGATTTCACCAGAATCCTACCGTTCAGTTGTTACATTCGTAAAATATCTTAAGTAAAATTGACTCTAAAATCTTACGCAAAGAGTTGATCTTGATATTTAGTACGACCTTCATAGATATCAAGCTCGCGTTCATATCTCCTTAGGCAATCAGTTCTATCATTACCACCTAAAATAGATCCGTAAATTGTAAGAGTAAAAGATCAACAAGCCCATATTTTATTTATCACGTTTTCAAGTTTTCATTTACCAACATTTCTCTAAAAGAAATGACACATTCTTCAACATGTATATTTTTAGCTTGAAACGTTTTGCAAAAGCATTGTATTTAATTTATTTTCATTAAATAATAGATTAAATGAAGTTTAAAAATATGTTGCAGTGACGTATAATTGTCTTTTCACTTTTTTTTGTGTAAGTACCCGTCTATCATTCCCTCTTTATTTTATATGCTCTCAAAGGTTTTTTTTTTTTTTTTTTGTTTCTTATAGAGTAACAGCTTCTTGTAGAATCCACTTAAATGAATGAGTAAATGAATAGACTGAAACCTTCAATAGCGCTGAAAGCGATACCACCAGCAAGTGAATATGCAAATAGAATAATCAACCAGACAATATTCCTCCAAATCGTTCGACCACCTTTAGTTTCTTTTTTAGGCGATTGAGATGGTGGAGTATATTTCGGCTTATCCTCTATCACCTGAAAATTATTTCAGCTGCTCATTTAATTTTGAAAAAAAAAAAAAAAAAGCTGACATATGAACGAAAAAGAAGTAAAAATGGAATAAAAAAGTTCAAATGCAACTAAAAAATAAAACAATAATTTGGCGAAAGCAATCATGATTTTTGAATAGCTGAGATTATGAAAAACAAAAAAAAGCTCAAAAATTTCTTCATAGCTATTATTATGTCAGTTCTATTTTAATACATGCAAGCAAATATGGGCTTTTTTTCGGCCATCTTCATTATCAAAGTAAATAATAATCCATTCAACTGCAATCATGAAAAGCATATTTCTGAGGCCGATAGCTGAGAACTTTTTTTGTTGTCGGTATTCTATTGATCTGAATGGATCGCCCTCATAGATGCATTCACTAGTAACCAAAGAAAAAAAACAGCGAAGCATTCTCGATGAAATATTTCTGCCTATCAATAGAACTAAGATGTGTTTTAAACAAGAACAGCTGCTGTGGTTATGGATTCCCTTTAAATAAACCGCAATATGCTCTAAAGTGAATAGCTATCGCATCATTCAAAGAATAAAATAAAATAAAAAATAAAAAATTGTTGAAGGAATATTTATATATTTGTTATACTATTCTTTTTTTTCGATTGATTTAGTGGAAGGAATACTTCAAAACGTTGAATTTGATGCAGCATATTCTAATAAAAAGATTGAGAGATAAGTGGAAAATATCATGCATATGATGAGAGTAGATAAATCAGACAGCAAAAGAAAATGTAAAAATCATCATATTCGAATTTTCCCATTCGAATATGTTGGTGAAATTATTTCGGAAGCTTTATCGGCCATAAATATATGACGTCATCAAAAAGTTATCGTTAGCATAACTTAATGTTTTTGCATGCGAAACACATATGCATAAGGCTTCTCTTCATGTTAACATCTTCAATAACTGATACAATTGATTTTATGTAATTTCGACAGCCCACAGAAATTTGAATGGCAGTTAAGGAAGCAATATTGATTTTCTGAAGAGAAAATTCTAATGCATTTGCACTAAGCAGCATATCTACAGTATGTGTAGCCTGCATGCAAGGATTACCCTCAATCTTCTCTGTTAAGCGGATTTAGTGCTATCTTCGGAAGGTGAAGAAAAAAAAAAACGATACAATGAGTTAGAACCGAAAATGAAAACTTTTAAATCAGCAGCTCAATAAGTTTTGCATCACAAGTTAACGTTATGCGTCGGATGCACAGACCTTTCATACCTTAACAAGAGCTCCAGATTAGGCGTGCAGCGAGATAATACAAAAAACAGCACCTCAATTCTTTTCCTACGTCGGCGTCGTCTGTGCGGTTTTTCCACCTCTTCACTCATATTAAAAGGCCTCGAGCCGTTCATGGCCGGCGTGGCCAAATCCTTAATAACCTCGTCTTTCATTAACGCTCCTATTTGCAAAAACTCACCAAGACAGACTCTCATCTGCTGTATTGTTTGATTCAGTTTTACTCTCTATTCTAATTTTAAATATTTAAAAAAAAATTCATCAAAAATATCTCGTATTAGCGAGACTGTAGACGAATGGTTAAGTGCATTTTTACGTTCACCGGCTCTCCTGCAAACGGAATAAAGAGAAGAGATGGGAAGGATAGGGGAAGCGCCATCGAATAAATGTCGATCAAATGAGCAAATTTTTGGGCAAGATCGCTACTATTTGAAATTTTCGTAAAAATTTATTTGAAAGGACATAAAAAAGGAAATCTGCATAATATTCAAAGCTGATTTCCTTATATTAATCGTTGCACGTTTATTGGATAGAACGGATGTTATCCATTCGTGAAGAAATGCTTCTCAATTTCTTTCTGTTTTCTTTGCTTCCATTTTATTTCATTTATTATCATATTCTGCTAAAATCTTTTAAAATGTTGTTGTTGAATAAATACAGGGATTTTCAAGTAGACTGAAATGAAGAAAATAATGTTTACGGCCTGAGGTGACTACGAATTTTCTCGAAGGCATCGGTGCCCTAGAGATAGCACCCTCTTTAGTTTGTTTTTCCAATATTTTTCCCTTCATAAAAATATGCGAAGATGAGACAACGAGAAAAGGAAAATGAACAAGGAAAATGAGAATGGGTGTAAGAAATCACAAAAACTGTAAGAAACTCTCCCACCCATCCCACCATTCCCGGCCGCCCTTCCCCACCTCCCCGCCCCTTCCCATCTCCTGGATTTTTCTCGGATTTCTTAATTGCCACCGTTAATTGAACTTATGCAAATGAGTGGCATTTGTTCTTGTAAATGCTTACTCCGGCGATCGACGACGGTACATTGGCACTTCGCTTGGCAATGTTAATGAGATTGACTGGTAGAGTGGATTCTTTGCGTAACCCCTCCGCTGATCGTGCACGGCTCATGCTCGCCTTTCTCATATAATCACCATTTGGTGTTCGTGTACGATTGCTATCCATATTGCTGCAAATTTAATTCTCAAATTCATTTGTATTTCGAAACTTTAACAGCACTATTAATTAGGTGTATACCAATTTTTTTTTTCATCAGAAACAAAAAACAAAATCTAATTAATCAAATTTGCTTTAAATAGAACATAAGTGATCATTATTTTTCAGAAACTTCTTGTCACCATTCATCTTATCAGGATATGTCGAGCTTTTTTTTGCCATAGTTGCTAGATTTATTTATTTATTTATTTATTCATTTATTTATTTATTTATTTATTTATTTATTTATTTATTTATTTATTTATTTATTCGCCCGCTTATAAGACACAATGAACATATTAGTTTTATAGTATATAAATTTAGGTAAATATTACTAACTTCAATAAATTCAACTACATTAAACCACATTATGAAAGAAAAATGCATACGATGATCTCGGTGATGTTCAATTAAACGAATTTAATGATAGTTGCGATTCTCATCGTTATATTCGAATAAGGCAAGAAAGAAAACCTGAACGAATCTCTGAAAATTATCGAAGTAAACTTCATAAATGCACTCTACGTTCTCCATCAATCGTATTCATTAACATCGCAATATATTTCGACTTGAGGAGTAAAAGCGGCGAAAAGAACCTGGCGGTTTTCACATTAAACTCCAGCTTTCAGGGGAATGGTCTCAGCTTAGGTTCCAACTCTCCTATGCTTGGTCTTATCTTATTTTCTAACTTTAGGATTATATGAAAAGAAGTGCTCTCGAGGACTGGATAGAAAGAGTAAACTAGAAAATTTAGTTTTAAATCCGAATAGTGTTTAGGGAGAAAATTTTTTAATTGCCAACTGATATATATTTCGTTTCGACTGATTTTTAGGTCGCTGAATAACATAGGTTTCTTTTTAATTTCTCATTTTTAGAATTCATTCAATATGGAAGTATTCATAAGCTTAGCCACCTTCAATATGTATGGTTTAAACAGATCGGAAAAAGGCAGAATGCACGCACGAGATGTTGTTTTGCATTCTGCTTACTTGACAAAGTATTTTTTTAATTAATCTGACCACATGCAAAAACATCTGCGCAAGAAATCACTTTGTTGCCACACGGCTGGAGAGAAATTCCACCCTACCGACCATGAAATACACTCAAATTTACGTTTTTTAATAGCTTATAAGCTGTTTCCAATTGAATGAATCTATTCGAGTGTTGACAGAACAGATCAACCTATGCTAACATCAAAGTAAGCAAATTTCACACCTCAACAAACTTGATTTGCCTTCTCGCTGAACGTATATGTGCAAAGATGACATTTTTGCAATTCACTTTAGAAATGCAAAATTGCAAAGCACAAATAATTGCATTCTCATTTTTTTCATATAAGAAATAAAACGATATCACATCAATATATGAAATGATTTTCCTCATCGAACGAGACAAATAAATCAATGTGCAACGTATATTAAACTAAGTCATAACTGAAGAATTCAACCGAATGAGTGTAATGCAAAACGAAAGTGGCAATACGTTGTAATAAGCTTAGCACGTGCATTTTAGCAAAGACCAATCGACGAAAGTGATCAGTAACGATGAAGGTTTTTCCATCACGAAACTTCACTAGTGCTACTTCAAATGTCCGTTTTCTACCTATTACATCGCATTTTTTTTTTTTTTTTGTTGTTTTGATATCTGTTTGGAATGAGTGGTGATTAGCATGATAGTTAATTCCACAGGTGTTTCTTCTCTCTTCAATACTCAAAAATAAAAGTTGTGAATATGTGCTTCGGATTGCTAGCACAATTGAATTTTTATCAGCAATTTCTTTGATGGCGCATTTTTTTCCCGCTAAAAAAATTTATATGCCCGAAGGTAAACTTTGAAGGTGAAAGCACGAACTTCGAATATTTTACTTATTAGCTTAGTTAAAGAAGACAACAAACAACTTATGCATATAATCTTAATGAAAATGAAAGCCGCTAATCATATTTTTTCCCCTTACAAAAGAAACCAACTCATAGTACAGTTAAATAGACAATTTATTGCCTCAATATCTCCAAGCCATTGCAAGTGCATATTACGGCAACCTGTACTCTGCATGTGCGTCCATGCAAGCAGTATGTATGTATGTCTGTCTGATGGTTTTGAATGGAACATCGACGAAGCCGGGTTTACGAAATCCGGTAGGCACAACCACATTACCCGAAGATATTTTACAACACCTTTCAGGAAGTTAATAAGTTGGAGTTGCAGGTACCCAAAGTACCTACAAATTTCTTCCTGAGAAATTTCTCGTACATATCTCCTACATATCATATCAATTTTGAGCAAATCGATGCACACAGAATCAATATAGGAAAGCACACAGAATCAATATAGGAAACGATTTGTGAACAATATTGAAAATTGAGTAAATCCGGCGTGCTTTCCTGTTTTATCATTTTCTGATCCGATTAACCAGAGAATATTCGCGAGAGGACAAACTCATGCACACAAAAAAAAATAAAAACCAGATCGAAAAAAAAAATCTCTCGAGTGTTCACATCAACGAAAACTTTCCAATAACTCGAGAAACTTATACATTATATAGATAGTTAGTTCCTTGCATTGCACTCTTCACTCCCACTCTCTCTCTACCCCCATCGTTCTCAAATGTTGCACATGATAGTTGTATTAATTGATTAAAAGCTGTGGGATATCGAAAGAATGATGATTAATGAGATGAGTTTTGTGGTGCAAGTGGTTGAGCATGTGGTAAATAATGGGTGCTGAGAAAGCTCGGTGCAGCGAAGCTTAGAAAAGAGAATCCTTTCTCTCACCACCGAGAGCAAGGATTCTCTTTTTTTTTTTTTTTTTTTGCATAACAGTATGCCACTTGGTGGTATACGTCATCGCTGCGTCTCGTTGCAAACAACAACGAAAAAATAAACGACCATGCTATCTGTAAGTGCGATTGCTCTTAGACCGATACCAGTAGGAATAGGAAAGATGCAACTTTTTGTGCCATATCGCTTGTATATTCAATAATTTTGGTACTTGCTGCGAAATTTTGCAAAAGTGTATTAAGGTGACGTCGGATCCGCTCCTATGCATGTGTGTTTGCGGATTTACGTACGTATGTGTCTTTCTGCTCGGCAACTGCAACTCTGGTACTACTGGAGCTAGAGTTACAATCGGGTTTTCTAGTGGGTCGAATTCTACCTACCGCTGAGGATTCTCTCACTCTCTTTCTCGCTGTGGTCAACCAGTAGCCAAGTCGAGAAGTCTTAATCATTAACACATTAGAGCCAAAACTCACACTGATGTCTATTGTGAACTATTGAAATGTTTGCAAAAAAAAAAAAAAAAAAAAAAAAATTGAAATATGAGTTAGAAACCATGACAAAAAAACGCGGAAATGAAAGGAACAGGACAACCACTTATAAACGAGCTTCAACATAAATTCAAATTCAAATCGATAGGTTTTCAAGTCATTTTTTTCGTCCGCATATTTTGATAGGCAACTTTACTAGTTCAAATCAACGAATAAAAAAAATTTGGTAACACAAAAATCGAATATTTGATGAAGGTTGTCCCTCATATTCAGAAGTTCATACTTATCGGGCTGCTGTACTAAAGCAAAATAAGAATATATTAATTCCATATTCAGAATTATAGATGTGTCAACAAACTAACATAGAAATAATATTTATGAGATAGTGTATATTAATCAAATCCAATTTCAAGCATAGAGCAGTATATTTATTTATGCTTAACTAATTACTGCACATAATAGCACATAAAGTCCTTTTAATTTCTACATTTTTTTTAATGAAAATGTAAGTTTTTTTCCGCATTAAATGTAAAAATTGTTTTTTCAAGGAACACATGTTCGTCAGACCAGTTATTCACTTATGCAAATTTTTGCATATTTTCAGTTTTTCTTTTCATCTTCAACTTCTTGTAGCATTCACTTTTCTTTATATGTGTTATGATGCTAAAAGTTGCCATATCAAGTTTGTAAAATCATTTCAGATGCAATTCGAAATATACATATACTGCCGGCCTTTTATAAGAAGAGCTGAAATGCACCTCATTAAGATAAAAAATTCTGTTCAAGAGTTGATCATTCAGCAACACTGAAACTCTCAAGTTTAGATTGACAATCTACACCAGCTAAATGAAGCATATAACATACTGAAATCATTGTGTTAATACAGCAAGTTGTAATAAGCACTATTTGTGATCAGAGATTTAAATCAGTACAAGTTTCAGCAAACATTTTGAAAGCGCTGAATGTCGATCAGTTCGAGACAGCTGTTCTGACGTAGAGGTAATTGCGTGAAAGCATTAACAGACTATAACCATCTACTGCTTTTTCTTTCTAATACTGCCTCCCCTATCATACGAACAATCTTTCCGCACCATTTTTAGGCGGCATCCTCATTCTGCATATAGGTAACTGCTCTATTAATTATTTTTGTGTGTACGAGAAAAATAGAGGACAACTGAAAATGAATTCACTAAATTAATTACCAATACGGATATAGTAATACTGCATGTTCTACCGTAGTAAAAAAAATTAGAAATATGCGCGTACACGACATGTAGTTAGTAACCCTTGTATAGAATAGTTGACTAATATAGAAAGAAGAAAACCTAGTGGACAAGGTTGAGAAAGACATTCACGACTAATAACCTGGGACGGTTTTAACATAAAGAATAACACAGCTTAAGATATAATACTGCAAATGTAAATGACATATAAGTGTTACTGAGGGCGCCCCTGAAGCTCAGTACTCTAGCCTGTGAACCTCGGAAGCCCCCCAATAGTGACAACCTCAGAGCTCAAGCCACCTCATACCGCCCAACTCCTTTTGCCTCACGTCCAGAATTGATGGGTCATAACTCCTGACCTAAGAAATCTCCAATGATTTAAATGCCTGCCGTGAAGCTCCAAGTTAGCAAATGCTTCATCCCTACTTCAAAAGCCTCGAGACTCAAAGCCGTTCTCGAGGTTACCTATTACATCACGTTACTGCATTCTTATTACATCACCGCTAGCAATAACATTCAGAAGAAATCGAGTTCAACCAACTACAAGCTGTAAGCGAGCGCGTGCCATCAATGTGGAAACCAAGTGATGAACTAGGGGCAGCCGCAAGCCAACTGCATACAGATGCAACAAAAAACGTTGCAGTTTGAACACAGTTAAACGCACTCAACTCCCACCGCTCAATAATAGTTGTGTGCTGCCGTGCAGTCAAGTCCTAGCGATCTACTTGGACATCACCGAACCCTAGGCACATCAACGTTGATCGATTTTTCAATTCGTATAGAAAATGAGGTGGGAATCATCCGAATATATATTCTTATCGTAACAAATTCATAGTTTATGGCCAACAAAATATACCTCATTACTTCCAACTTACTGTTGTCCCCAGAAAATACGTGTTACCTGTGACGACTTATATTATAAAGTTGTTTAAATGAAATTTATCCTGCTCTATCATCAACAACTGTACCATAAATTTGTCGATTCATCTCGCACCTTAACAGAACCGAAATTGTTATGCCAGAGCACATCATCTATGTCAACATGAATCGAGTTCTCCTTGTGTAGATAGGCAAAGGACCGACAGAGTTGAAAGAGTTGAACGTCAACCTAATAAGCGATGAGAGGAATTATTCGCCCCACAGTGAGAAACACACAACTCAGATTGCATCGATATTTTATCTGCTAATTAAGGGAGCTATTGATGGAACCAATCTTGCTGCAAAATTATTAACCACATAGGTGCTATAATGAAGAAGAAATTATCATGAAAATGACCATGAATTGATCGCTGAATTTCGAATGAATAATAAAATCAGCCGTACTTTTTAGACGATTTTCTCTCTTGCTCCAACGCTATTGCGAAATTCTCATTTAATTATAGATTAATTAAATGGTTTCTATAACGAGTATTAGTAAATCAAATAAATATTAGTGAAAAAATTAATTATTAATTATTATCGCAAAAGATTATTTAAAAGTAAATAATATTAGTAAAGTTGATAAAATATTAGTAAATATTAGTAAAAAATATTAGTAAATCTTATCGGGGCAAAGAAGTAAGTGGCTCCGAACGCGATCATAACTAGCCGCTGAAGTGGCTTACCTAAAACAGCTTCAACCATCTCTAATATGTCCACAAATTACAGGACATATCGTGGAATGGATGCCATCCGAATTTTGTGTAAGCGTAATAATGTACAAGTTAAACGTTAATAACGAATATATTCACTTATTTCTTCACATATTATTGCTCACTCAAAAAAATAACTAGTGCCTTTATTTTAATATCTGCATGGAAACTTCATTTCTTTGCATTTTGTAACATTGCTTCAGTAACGGCATTAAACTAATGAATATAACTCGCAATTTTTCTTAAAAAATCGAGAATTTTTTTGACAATGCAAATGGTGAATATGAAAAAAAATAATAGCGACAACAATATTGCAGAGTTGTGAATTTCGTCAAAATTTTGCATAAGAATATGGAAAAAAATTTAAAAAAAAAAGAAAAACTTCAATATAGAAAAAATAGTGGCGAAATTACAATATTTTTTGCAAGCACAATCTTTCAATAACTAAGAGAATTTATTATCAGCACTAAAAATACGGTAAAATTTTGAACTCAAAATACAGATCAGAAAAGTATGCTACTCTAATATGCAAAACGAGTGTAATTTCTTTCAAAATAATTCCCCCAAATGGTATCTCTATTTTCGCCTTTCTTCATTGCACTAGTGGAATCCTTACTGTTGATTGAAACACATTTAACGCAATGATATTTTTCTTAGTTTCTCTGCTCGCGTGTTGAAGAACCCATTCGCCCTAATGCTTCAATTTGAATGATATGATTCTCCCTAAACTCCAGGTCGAGTTTAACCTTACATCCAACGCAGGTGGCAGTATTAAAGCATACGATAAGTTGTGAGTTTCTGAGAGGGTGGTGTTATTCCAATCGAATCGATGAGGTACATTACTGCGGTGTTCTAGCGTTCATTTCACCCGACGACGATTTTTCTAAGTTGCTTAGAAATAAGTTTGCATCCGCAAAACATTTTTTTTCATTTCAGTCGTCCTTACCGCACATAAAGGTTTCTTCTAATGCATTGTTTTGCAGCCTAACCAAAGTTAGTAAAAAAAACGGCCATTATCAGATTTATGTGATTTCTTTCACCTTCAAATGTTTATAACCTCTCCCGAAATTGGAGACTCATCGTGGAAAAACCTTTCATAGGTCATCTAGATGTGGATGCGTCGAGTCTTTATTCACAAAATAACAAAGAACACTGTAATATAGCATTCAGAAAAATATTTTTAAGCAATCCAATGTATAAACATACAAATGTAATAGCAGTTAAAACGGAACTAATATCCAAACGAACTCACAGAAAGCGATCACCAACCACGTGAGACCGAAAATTCGCATTGTTCAATTGTTCAATAAGCCGTAAGTGGAATGCAAATCAAAGGATATACCATTAACATCGTATATCATCACTGCGAATCAACAATATATATCATAACTACGAAATTTAGTGAACTTAACTTCGTTAATTCTCGAATTGAAATTACCAACTAAGCAATTTCGCTAAAAATCGCTTTCTCAATGCAATTTTGAAAACGGTGCATCAAAAGCATACCGTATCCCCTTGAATAGAAGAACCAATGTCTGATCACAATGTTGGAAAAAATTTTTTTTCTTGTGAAAAAAAAGAGAACCCATTACTGACGATAGTTTTGCCACTAATCTTAATAGAAACTTGTTCAATAGAATATTAGAATGTAAATAGAAAACCTATTTAATGCGGTTTCATTGCTTGACAACTAAGTAATTGGTGATACGAAAAATATTAGACATGTGCAGAGCGTACAATCATAAACCTCTGGTGTAGAAATAATTAAGTATGAACAGAAATAATTAAATCTAATAATATGTAACAAAAATACATGGCAGTGAGTTTTCACTTTCAAATTTTGTAACAATTCTGTCACTGATTGAAGAGATCGGCAATAGACAAAGAATACAAAGAACTAGACGCATTCATAATAAGTATTACAATGAGTAGGCCATAAGCTCTTTAGAAATTAGGAAGTATTTCAAATATGACATCACATATAATTAAACAACAAAATCTTATTTTCTCTTAGCAATCTAACACATTTTCCTTTCATTTTTTTTTGAGGCGAAATTAACTATTGCATTGTTTCTCAAGTTGGTAAATGTTTCGCATCGTTTTCGCTATCTCTGAATTCGTAATCGCATCATTCTCGTATAAGAAGTCATCTTTTCTTAAATTTAATGAAAAAAATTGTACATGAAGGGGTTCTATTCGAAACGATACGATAAATCATCTATTAGCGCCCCACATTTGCTCAAGCATATCCATATGTTCTTTTGCGGACATCATAGGCGCAACCGTTGTGCCACATTTTCTATTGCGGCAACCATGACCCGTAAGCATACGCAGTGCGCGTTCACGAATATGCTTACAATGAATGAGAAACAATAACGGATAAAAGTTTGCATAGAGTGGCATCGAAAAACTCGACATTTCCTGAAATTATTTGTAATTAATCTTATCACCACTTTTAAAATTTGAGTTTGGTCACAAAATAGGATAAACAGGGTGTAATGACGTGAAAACAGACTAATGTTATTTTGATGGATTTACACTACTAGAAGGGACTCATCGAAAATGATCGACAACTAATGATTGAATACATGTTATTGCAAAAAATTAATTAATAAATAAATAGATTAATTAATTAATTATTAAAATAAAATAAAATAAAACAAAAATTAATGCCTATTGCAATAAAAATTATGTGTTAAGTTGTTAGAATATAGAAAAACGTCAGAACGCTAAATAGATAGTGCCGCAAATATTTTGAAATATTTCTTCATCACTATCATTCGCTTCGCGATACATTTTAAAATCGAGCACATTAAAGCAATGTTTAATAGTTAATTTGAATTTCTTTTGTTGGATTTAGGCACTTCATTAAGTGAGTGATATTTTTTATTCTAATATCTTCTTCCTAAATGATGGAATCATATTAATCAAACATTATCAGTCGAACCTTAATGATGGCGAATTGGGCCAAATCAGTAATTTTCGAATAAGAAATTGCAACCACAGTGCTTAGAGTGGACAAAACAAGCACTGTGTATACAGATGATAGTATAGCGAGCAATTTGGTCGATTTAACGTTCTCGACAAGTTGATAACGTGAGGACAAATCGTCGATTTTCGATGCTAGGAAAAGTCTGAAATTATCAAAGACAATAAATAAAAACTAAACTAAAACATTCGCAGAAAATCTCCGATATATCTTTATATTTAAATGTTGATTTGCATATCTACTGCTTTTAGCCATCTTCGGTGCAATCATGCATAAACATTATTTTAAAACATTATTTTATATATATATA
>JAAVTS010002855.1:0-22016 GCA_022845575.1 Baylisascaris ailuri
AAATTTTTCTATTTATGGACGGCATTTTCTACCTAATATATAAACAGACAAAATCCATTTTATCACTAGTTACGAAAAGTGTGATCCGTTGGGTATAAAAGCGCATTCTATGTCTCCAGCAGAAATGATAATGCCGAGATGCTTCCAAAATATAAACTTGAGTTTGGGAGCATTATGCCTTAATATGGCAGCCTTTACCGAAAATGGGAAATGATTAGGAAATGAGTAGTAGGAAAAGATATAGACACACATCTGGAAAGCATCACTGAAGGAATTCGAAAGCAAAGAAACACTGAAATTAATTAAGGCAATTCTTTCAACGTTGTAATCCTCTTCCTTTCTTTTAATCCGAAAACATAGAAAGACAGTTTGAACATTCTTCGAGGACAGAACTTCCTATTCAGTTACATAATAAATGTCCCACCATAGCCGACTTTTATGAATGAGAAAACGGGTAGTACAAACACCTTTGTCTATACAACATGGATCTTAAAAACACGTATTCTAAAGAAATTAGCACAACTTTCAGGAATTTGTTCCGGTACAATATTGTCGGATCAGGAGAGCTGGGCTCCAGGACACCTTCATTTTTTTCAAATTTCTCTAGAACATACACAAAGTCATTAGCCATGTTCTTTACCGTTTAAAGATGCCACTGCCAATAATCCTTAAAAACCGTTCAGATGCTTTTCCTAGTTTTCATTTTTCTTATTGACTATTTCGTCACGATCCTCTTCCACATAGATCATCGAAAATATTAAAAACAGATTTTCCAACCTTTTTGTGATTTCAATATCAGAAAGAAGTTTGAGAAGATCGCCATCCGAAAGAAAGCACATTCGTGCTGATGAACGTCTCAGCAGATCAAGATAGCATCGCACGCCCTAAAAATATTCTGTTTTTCAATATTGATAGAAGATGGCTTTAACAGATCAAAACTGCAAATATGAGCTTATCCCCTCCCTTTTTTCTACTAGTGCTGATTAGCCAATTGTTTTATGCAAAGAGCCAATTGTTTAGCCAATTGTTTTATGCTTATCCCCTCCCTTTTAGTTGCAAAAAGGAGAACAGCGCCGTTCTACGTGGATCAACAAGAGATCAACACCTTTTTAGCTGTTAGGGAAGTACCACGCCGTCTTTCTAATTTTTGAAAAACTCTGAAATTCGTGTCGCTGAAGGAAGTCGACAAAAAGGGTAACTCAGAGACCATAATAAGCGAGTTGGAACGGGTTCATAAGCTTATCTGCGCCCCGAACAGCAATTAAACCCGTTTTCAAAACTGTATGATTATTTCTTCACCATGAAAAACGTCCCTCAAGTATCCCTTCAAAATGCTTGAAATTTCATCGACAGACTTCAAGCACAAGCCCTATCCACTTATAAGACCCCTCCATCGCACAGAGGTCTTATCCATCTCCTGGAAGGTCTAGGAAAATATTGTGATCAAATCGGTTCACACAGTTTAGAAGAATGAAAGCACCCCAGAACTTTTCACTGGGAGCTGTAATGGATGTAGCCGATCGAGCTCTCAAACTACGACAGCACCCAATATTACAAGTGCATGGATTAATCTCCGAAGCCGCAAAAGGTAAGGAATGAAGTGGCCATAAAATAACAAAACATGAAAAATAAACTTTTAATAGACTAACATTGATCATTTTGCCCATATGTTCATCGATAATACGAAGCCAACATCGCACATGTTTCCATCCACGAATGTTGATCACTAGTGGGTCGACTTTGAGTCTTTCTGCAATCTACTGGTAGCCATTCACCAACTATACGAATTTTCACAACGATCCAGATATTCATATCTTTCCGGAATAGAAAAATTGCTAAATTTTAAGGTTAGCAGCGCTACTGAGTAGTTTATTTCGCCTTATATAATACTCCAACGATGTATTGAACCCCACCGGAAAAAAAGCCATTCACTTTCACTTCTACTACATTTTACTAAAATATGTGGCAGCACCTTCTCGAGGACTCAAACAAATATAAATACATCAATAAGCATAGCAAAGTCGCATTTTAAGATAACAAAACTAGATATATTTTTTTTTCACCCACATCGGTAATCGCTTGCACTAAAGGAATGCGTTGTTCCTAATGTTTCGAATCTATACGTTAACAAGTGGTACTGGTTGAAAACCAAAAATGCGCTGAACAACTCCGTTCGGTTTAAAAACACCAATTCCACCAAGTGAAACGATGTCACAGTGTTGAACATCACTGATGCTTCAGAATACAAAACGAAGACCCTGATAAAAGTAAAAAAGACCGTGAGTAAAAACGATTGCACCTTCAAATTTTTTCCAATATTTCGCACACGTGCGAAACTCGGTGAATTCTTGTGGCATTCTCGCCGATGAGCAACGCATCACACTTGCAAGACGTTTCCAATGCGTGAGGGATTTATGCCAATCAGTTAGGATCGATAAGATGAGATCAAGTTGTTCCGTCCAATTCCTAAAGCAATGAACTCGGTTTTACAGATTGATCAGCGGTATCCTTCAGGGAACTGTTATGTGGAAGCCAGCATGATAGCTTTCTAAACTTTGCACTTTAGAAATCACTCGAAATCCAGATAAAAGAACAATAAGTCTTTCTCAAATTTTCCACTTATTTCTTTGCGTTCTTCAGAAACTATTTTTGAAAAATGACCAATATGGCGAATTAGACTGGGTGGAAAAACTACTTATAGAGAAACATCTGCTTCAAGGGAAGCCTATCATAGTGCACTGAGGTTATTTCTACGATAGCGAAAGCATGATTGAAGAAGTTAAACAAACATGAACTACACAAGCTGTTTTAAGCCTTAAATAATCCGAAGGCTATAGTGGGCAGTTCTAATCTACAGCATAAATTTAAATAAACCTACACAGTTTTATCACTCGATACTGTGAAAATAGCATCTTCAGGCTCTTTTGATGCACGCAATGTTCGTAGGTTTGCATCAGCGATTGCGATCAACGATCCCAGATTTTCCGGTAATGCGATATTCCAAAATGAGGAAACTTTCATAGCGAATACGGCCTGAATATCAGGAAAATTTTGTGCTAAATACGTGCACGTAACGATATATAAAGTTAAGCAAGCTGCTTATATCGAATCAGACAAGACTGATATTACAGCGTTACAGAAATGAGGAAATGTTTGTGGTAGGTAGGCGATCAAAATTTTTTGAGCACCCCACCCAAGCTTACTGGATAGCAATTCTTCTTCGCTTAAGTTGTTTTTCATAAAGACCATTCGGATAGCGTCAACACCAATACTGAATAACTCCTGATCAGTTTTCTTAGATACTGCACATGACCGGTCGCTATATGAAACTATTCTGGAAAGAGAAAAAAGCGGTAATAACGTAAGGGCTGTAAAATCGGGAGCGATCGCAATAATCGGAGAAAAGAAAAGACGACAGCGAATGAAAAACTACGCTAGAAAGTTGCATACTATGCAAAAATGGTCACATATGAATGCCAAATGTATAACTGAATACCACAGTTTCATGTGAATATTATCGAAGAAAAATTGAAAGAAATGACCATTCACCTCTTGCCAAAATGTAGAAATAGCCGTAAGCTGATCGGAAGCAACACCTTCTCGTTCAGCATTATAGGCGATTGGCTTTAGCTGATTTATAAATACATCCAATCCCAATTCACAGATTTGTGCCACAGATGCTTCCTTATAACGAGATAAATCATAGCCTAAATTCAAGAATTTATTAGTCTTTATTAGTTACGTCATCAAATCTATGAATATAGATGCAAAATGCGACAATATTTGCTAAACGACAATGCATTTTTTAGCAGGGCACGAATTGAGCTGCAGAAAGAGATGCACAATAATGCAGTAAACGTGCAAAACGTATGACTACGTCAAAAAGCCGTAAATCGATGTGTGGAAGGTAGTCGAGAATAGTTTCAGCCTCATCAGTCTTAACAGACTAAAAAGATAATAAGAAAGGTATCTTTCGTTTAAGGATAAAGTACGAAAGTCCGGCGGTAAATATGCAAGATATTAATGAAGAAAAAAGACAAAAGGGTTAACTTTTCATCGTCCGTACATCCGACACGCTTTTGTATTGGCTTCTATTCGTTGTTGTATTCGCGGGATGGACCTATATTCAAGACTTATCCCATCAAAAGCGCTGCGAGGGAAGGAAACGGAGAAAAGGTGAAAAACCCCCTTACCCTCTCATATCCATAAAAACAAGGACAGATTCTGTGCACACCTTTTGTGCATGTTAAGGACTGAACTATACAGGATACGCATTCTGCCTGTGAAACGATCAAGTAAGTATCCAAAATGTGTTTTCTAACAACAGCTTTTTGTTGCTCGTCGGTATCTCAACACCTGCGCTGAAAGCAGCGATAAGGCGACAAACGACAAGGTGGGGACGATTGGACGATAAAAGAGAGCGTTTGGATTTTTACGGGAAGGACAAAAAATATGAAGAGGGGAGCATAAATGGTAACATTTGTATGTATATTTGCGACTGCTTAGCTGTTCACTCCACAAATCTTTAAGATGGTTTAAACAAGTTGAAACATTTGGATGATTTTTCACTATAAGCCTTTTCCAAAAGAGGTTTTATAATAAATAAGAGAACTGCATTGAACAGCAAACATTTCACGGCGCATCGACAGAATGTTCCGGCCCTTGAAGATTTATATTCGTGATCGATTCATTGTCAAAAAAATACGGCAATTGAAAGTGGTGCTCACCGACAATTTCAGACATTCGCAACCAATGTCGTTCCATGAAACGAGGGCATGCCATTACTTCGAGGACAGCAAAGTTCTTCTTGAATTTGTCGGCTTCATTTCGTGCCTGAAATAGAATTTTACAGCCTCTTACTGAAGAATGCCGTTCATTATTAGTCTGAATCATATTCCAAGTTCATTTCTTCTCTTCTTAAAGTTGAAACCATTGGCCATATATGGTTTGGAGACTGAAAGCTTTGTGCATGGATCCGCGACCGCCTGAAATCTTCAGCTGCTCTAACTTCTAAATTCATCAGCTGGAAGGCAAACGAATATATTGTTTTATAGCTTTCCATAAAGGAAACTAAGGTGAGGGTGACCTCGTAAATCGAACCCTTCCCTCTCTTCTCTCCTCTTTCTAATCCTCCATTTACCCTCGAGTAGAGTCGAATTTGAAAATCAAACACAACTATTACTAAATGCCTTTGGATCAGAATCGCCTTCCTACCCGTCCCCTCACTCGTTGCCTCGCTTTCAGCTTCGTTGTAAACCGGTTGTACAATCAAGGAATCACTAGTAATGCCGCACGCTATTACTCACAATCAAAAATTAGTAATTCTGAACAAACTGTTGCCGATTTTGTTGCGAATGTAAACGATGTCAACAACCCTAATTAACATCGCCACCATTAAGCGTAAAAAACAAATATAAAACCCAATCATTGCCTCATAACTCTTCACTGCATAAATGGATCGTCGCATCAACGGACGTAAGCTCATCATCATACAAGTGAAGGGGAACCCGCGATACACTCCCTGAGGTAATACTATAAGAACAGTGATGAAAGTTTGTTAGAGCAATTCAGCAAGTGACTTGCATAAACTGAAAAAGCATTTTATTTTCTTCCAGATTTACTTTTAAAATTCTACATTCTCTATCTGTGTTGCATTACTTTATAATCATAGTTAGCAACATACATTTATAACTACAGTAACACTGTGAAAAGATAAATGATAGCACTTTATCAGTAAGGACTACTGTAGAGAACCTGTAGGATGAAGTGTTTAGCGGCTTTTTGAGTGCCCAACAATCCCTCAAGTGAGGAAATTTCTTCGATATGCTCGTCAAGCAATTTGCGGCTACCCTCAACATCTGCATCGATACGTCTTCGTGAAAAGAATTCTCTGCAAAAAAAAGAATGTTAGAGTTCCATTCAAATAACCAAAAAATCCTAGAAATCGATCATTGCAGCACATTGAATAGTTGAACATCTAACATTATAACAGCAGATCGCTACAGCAAACAAGGCGATATAAAATGAGATGGCCTATGATGTAATCGCAAAGGAAACGACTTCCCAGTATGCTGCGTTGTCCCACTGGATCAACGATCGGTGTGATTTGAACCGAAAGGTGCTAAATCAAGAAGAGAGTGTGAACCCACAATAATGATGAATGCTATTCACAAAAAGTGGTAGAATCAGTTACGAAGAATAAGCATGTAGTACAGTTGTGAAGGGAGGGGAAAAAACATTGATAGCAAGAAATCAAGGAGCAACGGTTGAACCCACAAAAACTGCGCAGCAGTAAACATGAACAATAGAGAAATCAAATATAGGCTGCCCAAAAAAACTGGGTTCATGAATCCATTTGGTAACATCATTGTAATGGAGAATAACGTACTGCTGATATTGTTGAAAACGTTGGGTACTTGCGAAGAGATTCGACATCGCCGTAACGTCCTTCATCAACGCTCGTATTCGTAGAATCTCTGTCTGAGGCATATCCACTACCTGAAATCACTACAGTTAAGTAAATGCACAGAAAAGATGCCATGGAAGCCATCAAGATTGCTTAAGAGAAAAGAGAAGAGATCGAACCGAAGCGAAAGGGAGAGTGGGGGGAGGGGGAAGGGGGAAGAGGTGGGAGGGGATACTACCGACGAACAACTCCAACACAAGTTTCGTTCAATTTATTTGTTATTAATTTATTTATTTGTTTTCGTTTTTGAAGAAAAAATCACGAAAACTCGAAGACCCGACTCCTGTTCCCTAGCTACAATATCACATATTTCAAGCACATTACAATACGAAGTGAAGCATTGCAATTAAACTGCCTCAAAAAACTTCAGCACATAAGATGTCTGGAATTAAAAAAACCATGAAGAGGGTCTATCCAGAGTTAAAAATCTACTTTAGAATAACGAACCAATGAAATCGACATTACACCTGCGGTATTCATCACACAATAGCAAGGCAGGAACTGACATAGAAATTGTGCCATATTCCCTATTGTGCAAAATAATATGTCTCAATGTGGTAGACTTATGAAAACGGGAATCGATGCGAACTAAAAAGGCGATCAATCAAGTCATTAAAGTACCTACAACTTCCGGAAGGTTAAAAGAATAGCTAGCGAATTTGCTTGTGTTTACTGGAAAGAGAATGATCGAATAAACGAAAATCTCGATTTGCAAAAAAAGAAACAAAAAACATACACGTTCGAAAGCGTTCAATGAATCAACTTCAGCGCATAGTTGCTGCACGATAGGCACAATTGAACGCATATGCTCCATATATTCATCTACGTCGGCTGGATTGGTAAACGTTTGAAGTAGTCTGAGATGCTCGACGGATTCACCAACTTTTGCCAATAGCACTTTCTGACGACTCTAAAATTAGGGCAAATAGATTGCACTTTAATGTTTAGAGAATTGGAATTTCTAAATTCCAATGCCGATGCAACGTTTTCAATTATGTTTATGGCAAGCAGTACCAATAACCCCCTAATCACCCCTTAACAGTGAAAACCGTCTTATTTCTACTTGGCGCACATGACACACCTTCTTCTAATTTCTAATGCTTCTGCTAATTCCCATATAATCCTTAATCTACTGTCAGCTTCAAACAATCCTCTTAATCAAGTATTGAGATAGTTAACACCCACAGCCTCGAGCTAATCACCTAAGAGGAACACAGATAGTTTTGCTGCTACGTGGATCGTCAAAGAACGTGTTTCAGCAACACATTCATTACTTTTTTCGACCACTCAAACGGCCATAACAATGTTCAAATTAGATTCTGCAAGTAATTAAGAAGACGTAGTTACCTTAACAAATTGAATGAACAACGGAAGACGCTTCTTAAAAAAGAATCCGTAATCAGCGAGTTGACGAGGAAGTGCCTTTCGCATTGAAGCCACTTTGGTGACCAGTTCGTGTTCTTCTGCATCCAGCGATATAACCTGGAACTGCTTTCGATCGCAATATGCTCTGAGGAGATCTATTTTTGAGGAAAATGACTTTTGAGAAAATCGAATTTAAAATCGAATTGACGAATTTGGGATGCTTAAACTGAAAATTCCCTAACCTAGTACCATAACTGCATTAAATCCTTTATTCTTTATAAGTCCGCATCAGACGTAGCCGAAATTTTTTATTGCCAGCTATAATCTCTTTCCAACTGACTTCAGAGCCTCAAAGATTTCCATTTTTTTTCTTAATTTCGGTTCAGTCGGAAAAACCCCAAATTAAATTTGCCGTACAAAATTCAAAGAAATATAATTCTTAAAAAATAACCTCAGAAAGATAGTGCATCCTATCGAAGAGAGCAATCAGTCTATCGATAGCATTCGAAACTTGCCCTTCATCCCATAAGCGCTGAACTTGATCCTAAATTTTATATCAAGCAGCAGAAATTTGTTTCATGCAAAGCAATAAGCACCCTAAAAGTGATTTCATGAAATTATGGGCTAGTAAAGGAGGTTTCATTCATCGTTTGGTATGCTTAGTGCGCGGTCAGTTTGAAAACGGCTCTGACCAGACTATCTGACTTCTTCCTGCCGAGCCACTCCAACCAAGGACCTCACAGAGACGAAGGTGGTGGAGCAAGTGAGAACTCTTTTCTTGAGTGGAACAATGACGAATCGCCTCGTCAGTATCCGATGGGCAGGAGGTGGAAACGATATGAAGAGATTTCTATTCGTAATGAATGCTTTGTCAATTAAATAAAGTAAATAAAGGTTTATTTGAACAAGTGACACACTTATATATGAGTTCCTGACAACTTGATGGCCAATAACTGTATTGAAATGGGAAGATTCGTATGAAACTTTAGATGTGCCGTAATAAATCCTTCTTACGAGATCTTTATGCTCTATTCATTTTAATGCGTTATACAGGCGATGGGCACGAACTGACCGTCTAAAGACCCCCACAACTGCACAGATCAGATGCCTCTATATTCCATCACGATTCGCAAATTACGATTACTGCATATAAACATAGATACATACAAATGCACAAACATGATGCCACAAATGCATTTTTGTAACTTTTACTCAAGCTTTCGTATTCTCAACATCGAAACCCATTGTTGCGCCTTTCTCACTTCCATTGCCCTCGATGAAGACAATAAGACAAAGGTGTTCATATAAAGGAATCGGCTCACCTTGTTTGTGAGCATAGCAACCGGATCGAGCGAACGAAAGAATAAAAGTTTGCTAAAATTGGAGAATGTTTCTGCCAATTCGAGTACCGATCTGAAATTGCGGAATTCTATTCATTAGGATAAACTGAAATTGCACTTCAATTGCTCTGAACAAATCTATTTCTACTGCTTGCCCATTTGAAAAAAAACGAGAAAAAAATGGAAAAAGAAAACAAATGATGGTAACTTTCTCCTAGAATTTGCTCTCTACAATAGGGAAAATGATAACAAATCTCAGAATATTACAATCAAGCCGCTTTTAGACCGCTCACTTTAGAATATTCACTACTAGCAAAACGCATCTTTACATCCTTTGATTAACTCGGCGGCTAACTGAGCGATGAGCTCAAGTAAATTTCGACTAAATAGCAAGTAAACATTCATAGGACAATATTAAAACTGGATGGCCCCTTCAAATAGACGTATAACTTAATAGCTAAGTTTGGTTTTAGGGGAAATTAAATTGGCAACTCATCGGATAAGCACTGAATAAATAAGGAACGAGCGATCAGTTAAATGCACATATATACGAGCACTCAAAACTAGTGATAGCAAACACCGATCGATTATCGATTGGGCAAAATTTTGACCAGTGGTTAGCAGGTACCACTCACAATACTATTATGAATTAAATCATTTCACAAAAGGATTACGTAAATTTGTCTTCTAATAAATTAGGGCTCCCTTAAGGGCTATTTAGGAAAGTAATATAGCAGAGCATGAAACGTGAAAGAAGAAATACACATCTGAATCATTAAATAAATAACCTAAAGACGAGTCGGTAGATGTTTTAGACTTGGATGAAAGAAATGCCGGGATGAACCTTTTGAATTGCTCCTTGAGTCGCGTTGAGCAGTTCTTGATCATAAGCTTTGCTCTTCTTTTTGCCACCTCCCAAACATTCGACATATGGATGCAGAAGATACCGCTTATTATCGTCTAAAAATACGTTCATAAACAGAATAAAATAGGTTTTAAGGTTGGATTCGTTAAATCTGCCAATTATTTTTCTAAAACTACATTCAGATAAGCGTTCGAAAAGATATAATATCTGTTATATCAAGAAATCACTCAAACGTGAACTCTTTCAGCAGTGACTCTTTTATCAAGCAATGTGACTAAACAATAGTGCTCGTTCCTTTTCCTACCCTCTAATGTATACTTCATAAACATAAAAATGATTAATCTACAGCTTTTTGTTAGCCTACAATGCTTCAAAGTGTCAGTTTTTTGCATATTGATTGCCATCTAGATAATTACAGATATCTCCCTGAAATACAACT
Source organism: Baylisascaris ailuri (assembly GCA_022845575.1). Lineage (NCBI taxonomy): Eukaryota > Metazoa > Nematoda > Chromadorea > Rhabditida > Ascarididae > Baylisascaris > Baylisascaris ailuri. The sequence continues at coordinate 10,476 of JAAVTS010002855.1, forward strand.
TTACAAAGATTCGTTGCTAACACCACGGTGCTACTCCGCTCTTGAGCCTTTTCAAATTGAAGTCAATCCATAGGTTTTTAAAGACAAGAAACTACCTTCTACTATGAATAATTGTGGAAAATGCTCGAACTACATACGCTAGGATAAGCACAACGAAAAATCAATGAATAACAGAAAATAGACGCCATGATACGGCAAGCGATGCCCTGGTGGAATATGTTTCCGGACCGAAAGTTTTGGAGGAAACATGTGCAATAATCAAGCGCATTAGCCAAGGCAACTTCTATAATCTTAGCAAACATGAATCCTTCTTTTTTCGAAATTAAGCGTAAAGCTACATGTCTTCCTTATTGAAGCGAGATGTAACTCTATACTAAAGTAATACACACACTCCAATACATTGAAGCAGTACCTCAGGGCAACGTGGAAGCTTAAGAAGCAGATCACGTGCTTGACTCACTCGATCCATTAGGTTCATCTCATGAGCATCTTCGGCGATCTGTATTCATAGAAAATTCAATAAAAAGTTAGAAAATATTCAAATTCGACGTGCAAATTACAGAAAAACAATAATTCCTTAGCCAATGACAGGAAATTTTCAAAAGTATTTGTAATGGTTAGCAATTTCACACTGAAATAAAATTCACTATTAGATGAGCATCACATAGCGTTCCTCTCAGCGACAACTCTCTATGGAATTAATTATGCATCCAAATGAAGCAGTGCAACAAAAATTAATCAATTAGCATCTATTACATTCAGAAAACAAAACACTGAAACGGAGCTAACCATGTCATCTTCTATGAGCATAATAAATGGAGCCACTTCTGATCTTCGTTGAATCGCTCCGACATTCAACAACTCATCAATCGTTTCCGCACATATTGTTGCCCATTCGTTAATATCTTCACTAGCGAAACGTACCCGTTCCTGATGAGATGCTTCCAGAATTGGTGCCTAAATTCATGACTTCCTATATGAAATGAATTGATGAAGATAAGTAACTGGCCAGATAAAATATTCTAAATCTTTAATAACGATCGCTTAAGACCACAAAATGTTCCACAATAAATGAGTTATGCTACCTTGTTTGAAATATCGTTGTTAGTCATGCAATGCATTCAACATTCCGCATCGCTAAGCAACTGTTTAATTCGAAACGACTATTTGCCAACAGTTGCATCTTTCAGAAAAAAATAAGTGCATCGCACAGGCTGGCATTACAATGTTGGTTTGCAAATCCAGCCTACCAGCCTTGTCATTTAGAAACCTCATAAAAATGCTCAATTAGAAATCTGATTAACTATAAAATAAAACCTGATTAAGGGAATTCTAAGATGGCCTCGCATAAGAGATGACTAACCGACCCAGCATAACCACCATAAGCCGTTATCAGCAGGCGATTTGCTACTAATAGATGCACATACTCAATATGATGAACGATGCTAAGTGCTGTATTTGGAGATACGAGATCTGCCAGAATTGTGAAGGAATGTTCAAAGTTGCCACTAAAATGCAACGCAATACCAAAAATCGAAGCAGCACTAGCTACCCGTATTTAAATCACAAAACAGCACATTTGAGGCCGTATGTATGAAGACTAAGTTTTTGATTCCCTTGAAGTGCATTGTTATGTTTTAAAATTCTGAACAATGGGGAATCAAATTTTCAGGACGTCAGTGCAAGATGAATGAAAAATAGAAATGAACCCATCACAAGTGTAAGAAAAACCAATAGCAGCGAAAAGATAACCAAAAATAACTCTACAAAAGATTTACTTTTAAATCGAACTTGATTCTCTCTATAGGAAACGTTATTCCTTTGTCGTCTAAGTTCCCATCGACCTCGATTGTGTTTTGCTGAAATTTTCCTTTATTGGAACCAAACTGCAAAAAAAAAAAAAAAAAAAAAAAAAAAAAAAAACCTTCACCTTTATGACAACTAAAATTTTTGCTTAGGGAATAATTTAGGAAGCATTCAACGCGCTATCTACCCTAGAATTCCTAAAATTGAGTTCGTTGTTCAATGATTTATTACAAAAGTTTCGAGAAACATGCAATCTCATGAACAGAAGTACCTTCGTAGCTCCCCTCCAAGAACTACTTTCGCAACCACGATTGCGTAATAATAAAAACAACTATTTGAGACTATAATGGCTGTGCTTTTGCTCCAATAAGAAATCTGCAGCTTTTGAGCCACTCAGAACGGACATGCAGGAGAACATCGACTACTATTTCACAAAACCGGCTTGACTTATGCACAACATTAACGTTGCAGGACCTAGCTGTGATAGGATTCAACCCCGAGCTATAGTAAACAAGAAATGTGAAAGACTATCGAGGTTGAGAGGAACAACTTCTAGGACCATGACTAACAACCGCTCTGAATTTCGTTCGATAGATAAATTAAATGCCAATGTGAAAATATAGGCAGAAAAAATGTACATTCAAAAAAAAAATGCAAAATGCGCAGTATGGAAATACTCTAAACATCTGTGAGATATTCACTTGCTTTTATAAATCAATAAGAAAATCAGCGATATAGTTTTCTAAATTTTTCTTTTTTTTTGTACAAATAATCTCTTGTAAATGGATGCGATGACAGATCCCCAAAGAAAACTAGCCGCTATAAAATTTGACGGTCTCATATATTTACGCTCTCAAGCAATCACTCCAATCCGCTGTTACGAAGTTTTTCGAGTACCTTTATGGCGTATGAGACACTTCAATCGAGCGGCAGTGATTTCATTTTCAGCTCAAAAGCATTTCGAGGGAAACGATTAATAGAGAGCCATTGCCTCTAACGTTCAAAGCGTTTTAGCAAACACTAACATAGTTGTCGAGACCAACAAGGTATGCTTGAATTGCTGCATAGGCTGCTTTAGTGCATTCATGCGTAAGCACAATATCCAACGACCGTTTATAACGACGCGATAATGCAAATTGTGGAAGTACTCTGAAAGTTCCATTCATATCCCTTCCTAATATGAGAAACAAATTGAACAACCAACCAACCCCCTCTCTCAATTTCAATTTTGATGAATGAATTTCAGGAATTAAGGCAACTAACTGATAGCATTTCAATGAGCTGTTTAGAGACTCAAAAATTAACTCGGCAAAAAAAAAGAAAAGAAAAGATATCCTTACCTACCTCACAATAAAGAATTTCAATTATCAATTAAGCTCACTTAATTAAATTCTGGCATGCAACTGATAACTTCAACAAAATAAGCATAAAATAATCGCTATCATATACGTGAACTACCAGCACAACTTTTAAAACTAAATCAGCGAACGGAGATAACGATCAGTAGAACATCACTAAGAACTTATTGAAGGCTAATAATTCAGCCAATTTAACGCTGTAAATTACTTCTTGTCGATATCGTTTTGAAATGCGTTTATTTGTGCGAAAAGGTCAACTCGCAGTGAGGAACTCGTTACTGGCTTCGGCAAGTTCAGCATCTCAATCGAGAACATCTTACCTTGCCTGAAAATAAACGTTGAGCACTCAAATTGACAATCTTACAGCAATCCAAATAACACAGTATTATTGGAATTGTCGTGCGGTCACAAAGTACAACTGCGTGGCCCTAAATTGATGATACAATGCAGATAATAAAATATTAAGCATTCTTAAGGATCAACCCTTAATGACCTTGGAATACTGCATTGGAGTATTGTAAAACAATTGCACTTAAAACTGCGGAGTTAGGCCTAGACTCTAGTGGTCCAGATACCAACGAGCTAACCTTGAGTCGATAAGTCCATGTATTTGCGTTCGTATGAGGTGTGGTTCTGCGACGGAAGCAATTGCTCGCTTGACCCTCTCATTACTTGACAACTTCGTACACTCTGAATACAAATAACTTGTTTTTTTATTAAGGTAATGATGCACTAACTTCGCCATTATCGCATCCTTAGTGGAAGATTCAAACTGTTTTAATGAATTTAGATAAAGACTCGTCCCATTTTTCGATTTTTTGAAGCCTTAAACATACCAATAATGCACTATACTATATTCCTGTGAAACACTATGATAACAGGCAGCAAAGTTTCCGTTTTGGTAACCGCATAGGAAATGAGCAAATAGATAAAAACGTGACATAAAGACCTCGAATCGCATGAAATACTTTTTGTGATGATAAAGCTCGCCTATTCTTGCAAGTTTATGATCGTTGACCGTTGTCGAATGCAACTAGTTCCATATGCGGAGACAAATTATCGCGGATAACAACAATTAGAAATGCCACATCCCAAAGAGCATCAAATCTAAGGTATACACTAATCTATCAGTCGTTCCCGCCGATTAATAAGAAAATTTTGATAGAGTCTGATTTCAAAACATTCTAGCAAATTACATTATGAGTTAAGATCAATATGCTTCACCACTCTCCCCTCTTCACGGCAGCAATTCAGAAATGCACTAAACCACTAGGGAATTAAGCAGTTATTTGAGAAAGATTTATAAAGTAAATTCAAAAAAATTTTCATTCGATTCACCTGTAATAAACTCAGTCTTCTCGTTCGCGCCGTTCCAGTATTGTCCAAGATAAAAGTGCAGTAGCGCAGAGCGCTCGGCTGACCATATCCATTCTAGACACTCTTCGGCGATGCGCCTCTCGATGGAACCAAATTCGAAGCGTAGATGTTCTTCGATCCGTTCGAAAGGATGCTTCGAACAAACCCAATACCATATATGCTGGAATGACTCGTTGTTACAGCTAACTTTTGCATAATTATACCACAGTTTGGCTACTTCGTGAACCTTTTATGTGTAGACAACTACAACATATGATAAAATGGTTATTCTCTGCAGCAATGCCGACTAATTCAGTGAAAACCTAACTCGCCAACTCCAAATTACGTATGCAAGTTACAGCTGATATATGTAGAGGTGGATCAATTTTCAACGAAACTTTTTGAAGCAACAGCTACTCTTTTTATCTTATTAACGTTTTGTGGCACAATTAATTACATCTTGATTTTAGGTAAATCCAAATAATAATACCGACTTTGAATGAAACACATAATCAAAGGGTCAACGAATTTGCAACAAAACATTCGCACTCCCAGCAGCTTCACTAAACGTTGCCTCTTGTACTCTATACTCTGATACCATTTCCCATTGCAGTAGAAGTAGCTGATGCTGATGAATGCCAACTGGTCTTATAACTAAGAACATATCAGCACTGTAATGAACAGCTAAGAAGATCTCGGCTGTCCTACCCTGTACTCCTAGGATTTTCATCTGTACATGACTATATTAGTGCAATATTATCAACAAAAAAGTGTAGAAATGTTTCATTTTCGGATCTTTGCAACAACTCAGCATAGATGTTAATACAATCACTGCGACAACTCACCGCGAATGCCAAATCATCGTTCAATGCTTCTGAACGAATTTTCGACAACTGTTTGCGCACCTTTGTCTCTTCTCTTAGCCAGCGATAAAAGTGCACTCTAAAATGTTTTTCTTTCTACGCAAAGTGGTAGCTATTTATCTAAATCATTTATGAAACAAAACAAAAGAAACAAACAAACAAAAAAAAAAACAAAAATTAATCCAAGAGTTTGTTGGCGACTAGGATGGAGACCATGATTCCGTCATCTTGGAAACAAACATCTCTTCGACAAACATTCCCTCTAACTTAAAACGCCATATTGTTTTACAATATAGTTGACAATAAAATTAACAATAACTAATTTTACAATTCGTAACACATTCACTCATCACGTACCGTTTCCTCTTGTTGAATATAAAGGAATAATGCCACCATGAGTGCAAGAAAAATAATTCTTAAACGGAAAAAAGGAAAAATAAAGTGAGAGCAGATAATTTTGAGGAGGAAATGGACAAACACTAAATACAAAATAATGGAAAAGAATGAGACATAAATGTTGAAGTTTCGAATGATCAGATATGAACTTTCAAGAAAAAACTTATTCGCCTATAACCACGAAAAGTACTTCCTTTGTGTATCGACGTTCCTGCGAAAGTGTAAGGATCCTACATGAAAGAACTCAAGTCTGAAATGACATCTCAAATACATGGAGCTTCTTTCTTGGTCCTCTACCTCAACCATAACGCATACCTTGAAACAGTGCATTCCCATAGCACATGAAAACCATATCATAATACTCCCATTGATAAACAACTACTTGCAATTACTAACCGAGCTAAAGGCTGTCTTCTTCGTTTCCTTTCTTCGATTTCTTTCTCCCATAGTTTCAATACGTCGACATCTCCATCGACAGGTGTCAACGGATGAACGACAAACACCTGCCGTGTAAAGCGAACTGAAAACACACCTTTGAGCCGAGTATATTTTAACATAGCTAGTAACTGAATAGCCTATTATCACTGATGTCATATTCACACTCATAGTAAAATAAGCTAGTTATGAAGGCATCGATACGTTCAGTAACAACCATACGGTAATATGGTCTTTGTGTCCGTACACATGTTTGTGTGTGTGTGTGTGTCTGCTAATATCAAACTAGGAAGTGCCGAAGTTAAAATTGAGAAAGTCGATGGATACACTATGCAATGATACACAACTTGTAGGTCCATTGCCGCTATATGCCCCTATGTCAACACCTGAGTTGATTCACTGAATCTGGTAAGGGGCTGTAGCCATTTACAGCGCTCTAAAAACTGCATAAATTTTACAGCCGGTTGAATTCTTGATTCCCAAAGGTAGATATGCACTATATAACACAGTGGGTAATCAATCTAGTTTCATGCCTCAAAGAAGCGTTAAATGCGACAATATTGCCAACTTCACTCTAACCACATTAAAATAAGCATAAACGACTATCCGGTGAATCTGCATAAACCATAAACTGTTTATTCTCGACCAATGATGTGCTGCTTCCTCTCTTTCCAACGACACCGGATATATAGTTGACAATCCCCAAATACTCCATTAAATCATTGTTCGAATATAAAACCAAATATTTCTGTAAGCATCAGAAGCAGCTCAATGTGCGCACTGAACACTATAATATCAAAGCATCAATCGATGCTACTAAAGAGTATCATTCCAGTCCACAGAAGTTTCTGCAGAAATAATAAACTTACATCTAATTTCCTTTGTCTCTAGCACTGGTAGGTTGTTCATTGCAGTTATAACGACCCCATATCCTTTCGGGCAACCGTTTCTTTGTCGACCACCCTGACGAAAATCAAACACGTTTATGAGTCGAAATCACGGCCCAACCTTGGCCCACGAGCCGCTCAACGAAGCAACGACGAAACAAACGAGGACCCCAAAGAGCCAACGAATATAACGCTCGCACAACTCCACATGACAAAGAAACACACTGCATCAGGGTGGGCAATAACAGCTCTTATATATCCTACTCATAGTATCAAAGCGATACTTATAGGAGCAACACATAGTGCAGGCTATTCAATGGGGTAGTCCAGCTGCTCTACCATCATGATCGAATTACTCAACGATCAAAATCGTTACATCAGCAACCATTCATCCCTCGCCCAAGAGGATGACTGATGGTCAAAGTTTACTCAGCCAATTCATTGATTCTACTGCTACAAATTTAGGCATAGAATGAACAAAAGCATATCATCGCCATCAGCATCCACAGAGTCTGAATTCTGAATTGAAAATATGGTTACTACAGCGCTCAGAATTTTTCAGCATTCCATGAGTCGCGCTTTATGAAAACATAGTGAGGCACAGCTGTCGAGCAAAGGAGGGCGCGCGAACGGATACCTCAAAACGAACGCTTCGAGCCTCCACACGCATAAGTGGTTGCCCCAACAAACATACACTGCAAGTTGACATGCGCTATGTTGAGCGCCTAAAATATGGTGCAACAAAACTTGTCATGCTTAATCCGAAGAAAAAAAAGCATGCATTTACCAAGTGCAGAGAAAAACTACTTAGTTTTTTATCGAATTCTAGCGTAATCGTTATGAATCCTTCACGATGAACATTGAACATTGATCTATGCTAGTTGATAAACAACATTAAAACCTAAACTCTACTTAGTATCTAGTAATGGCATAGCAAGTATCAATCTTGTCAAAGAAATCCTTCGATTTTCGATTTATAAATGCTGGATGCATCAACTATGATCATCAATATTAGCCCGTTTCCTTCGATTAATGAACAAGTAATTGTCGATATAGGTCCTTACACTTAGTCGTACAGCAAAACTTCGCTTTGGAGCTATAATCTACAATTTGGAATGTTAAAAGATGAAGCCTCACGCTGATCACGAATATCTGAGAGAAAAACGATCGAATGAGATATCTAAAGGTTACACCTTTTGCACTACCTAAAATGAACGGATGAGGGAGTAAAACGTACTTCAGTTCACTGTTCGTTGCAAATATCTAAAATATCCAATTTTGGGGCGAAATTTCGTTCGTATATTTTTTCGATATCGCCACACGATGGATATTCACTGCGCACCTATAACAACATAGAGCGCGGACGATTATTCGAATATGGTTGAGTCCGGAAGTGTGTACTCCCTATATCGTCACCAAATGAATTTATATGAGACGTAGGTGGGGTGGGGGCGGGGGGGGGGCGAAGGAGGGAGAAGGGGAAGGTAATGGAAATGAGGAAAGGGAGTGGGTGCGGTGGATAGGAGGAAGCGAAACTACCGCGAAAAAAACATGAATATTAAACAATGGGCATTTTTATAACAAATAGCACCTGCTTCCTGCAACTTTAGCGCAATATCAATCCGACAATGAAAATCAACCGCACATAACACTGAATCAAATCTTTACCCATTACAACACAACCGAATATAGGCACTGTGAATCGATGTCTCCATATGGAAAGAAAAAAAGGGAAAACGCGCCACAAAAATCGCTGTAATATGTGCCTTTTGCTGTTTGTCAGACTGGATTCAATTTCTGTAAATTGATGAATAATCATCGAAAACCACTTTAGAAGCATTCCAAAGGGGATCGGAGCAATATGCATAGGGGTGGGGCAATATGCACATTGCGTGAATGACAAGCTTTAAGACCGCTTGACCTATTCCACAGAGGCATGAGACTATTTCACTGCTGTTTTAGCTAATATCTGCGGAAATGCACCAGTCGGAAGCAACAGTTTCCCGTATCTCAAGAAGGTCTACACAAATATGCCCATTTTGGGCCATTTGCGGTGTACGGGTTAAGTCATGGGAAAGGGTGGGAGGATGGGAGAGAGGCGGGAATAGTTCGCTGCTGTACATGTATTTAATTCTCTGATCGTTCTCAAAGCATACCAACCGCAGGGCGTTATGTGCTCTTTTCAATTTTTTTTAATGCAACAACTGCCAAAATCCATGACTAAAAGATCGTATTTTGAAGGTCATAACCAAGCAAAGCCAGTTAGGCGAAAACAAAAGGATTCCTTCAATATCTATATAGCAATTACTGTCATCGATTTTGCTTTCGCAATTCTGCCCAAAATATAGCAATTTTCCCTCAACACTGAAAAGGTTACGCCAACACCTTGTTCATTAGGTGTGATTAAACCTGACACCAATCTACCCATCCCCTCGCTCTTTCTTACCCTTTCTTCATCCCCCATCCCTTTTGCCCGACGCATAATCCCTACCCTATAATGAGCAACTGCCCTGCGAACTACTTTCCGCGAAACAATGCAGGTGGAAACATACATACGCGACAAAAACTTCCAATATTTGAACCACAACGAAACACCAAAAAAAAAAAAAAAAAAAAAAAAAACAAAAATCACTGCCACGTTTGCACTAACCTATATCAACACGGGGAGACTTCAACAATCGTAATTATCCCAAAAATTAACCCACTGTTGACAACTTGGAAACAACAGATAAGGCATACGGTAGAAAAGTTACTTCGAGAAACAGATTTTCATATTGTATTAAGTATGAGCTATATTCTATGAAATTTGAAGAAAAAAAATTGCATTGATTTGATTTTTATTGGAAAATGGGCAAACAGCGTATTCCACAAAAAGGGTATGAATCACCCAAATGGAGATCTATTTTCAAACTTGGGATATCATATATTTCTGAGCAGCATGATTTCTAGCGTATTTTTTCCTAGTTTGTAGGTTGGTTTTTAATTAAGTTTGTTTTTTTAATTTTTTAAGTCTTTTTAAGTTTTTTTTAAAAGTTGGTTTTCTAGTTTTAATTAAGTTTTTTTCCAGCTTTCTAGTAAGTAGTTAGTTGGTTTTTTAAGTCCTTATCGCTAAAAAATCATCCTTTTCGAGAGCAGAAAAAACATTAAAAAGCATCATAAAGCAATTCGATTGTAATTGATTTGCTTTATCATTAGTTTTGTGCTAACGATGCTAAAAACTATTCCTCTGCAAATATTCAATTGTTTTTTCGATGTACGTCTTGAAACTATTTTATATGCGTGCCTTTAATGTCATTCGATTTATTTCGATCACAATAAACCGCAAAAAAAAAAACTATGAAAACTATAGAAGCGTGAGCAATGAGCACTATATACTCGTCTATCTGGTTTTGAATGATTCGTTTTCTTCGAAGAAGAAGAAGAAAAAGAAAATATGAACACTATAAGAGAGATGCGAATAAAGAAAAGGCACTAATTTTTTTTTTGAACATCACTATTTGGCGCGATAAAGGGCGAGATTTTTTGACACGATTTGCTTGACATAAAACGGCATCATGCTTGTCGAATGACCGGTTTTCTTGTTCTATGTAAAATGGCGCCATCTCACAGCTGTCAACAATGAAGAAGACTCACCCCCCACTCCAGAGAGGCATATAGTATTGCCACATATACGGCGGTTTCCGTCCCTCTTATTTCCACATCTTTTTCCTATTCGTTTATTTCTTTAGTAAGAGAAAATGAATTTATTTATGCAAATTTATATTCAAATTTATTTATATAAATTTATATTCATTTATTACAGTTTATTTCCAGGTTTCTTTCTCAAATAGAAATATATTCGATAACCCCCCACCCCTCCCCAAATGTAACCTTTAAAAACGTGAATCTCACAGACTAAATTCCACCGTTGATAAACATGCCTAATATATTTATAATAAATAGTGTTATTAGACCTTGTTTACATGAAGAATGCAATATAATCAATAAAGCCAAGAAAGGATCATTTCAGCTCTAAACTTTTCGTCGATTAACAAAAGAATTTGGAGTCTAATATGCTCTATTTCAGGTAAACATAGTGGAAAATGAGCGAATAATAGTTCATTGAGCTATTCTTTGCATCGCTTGTCAACAAGTCGAATTTTACTGTATATCAGACAAAAAAATAATCTTTATTGAGATGCGGATGATGGAAACGTTCATAAGAATACTAAGAGGATGGAAAAATTTTTTTTTATTGGGAATAGCAACGATTAAATTGGGGGGATATTCCTCTTCGATCAATTTGTCAATGATTGCAGTTTTTTTAATGACATTCTTGTTCACTGATAAACATTACACTAATTTTCTATTTAATTATTTCATTTTTCTTTAACTGTTGGTTTACTCCGAGATTTTCAACAATATCTTCTTTTTTTCAAGTTTCGACAGGTAACTTGTACT
>JAAVTS010002857.1:14138-24609 GCA_022845575.1 Baylisascaris ailuri
ATTCGATAGCTATTACTATGGCACTGAGGTCATGTCCAGTGACAATTAGTATCGCAATCTAAAGGCGACTCATAGTTATAATTGGTTCCTTAAATGTTTATTTAGAACAAAACTTGAATACAGAATAATTTGGAGGTGAAAGCTTTATGTTCCACTGAACATGCTGCAATCGCAGCAGATATACGTATAACAATTTTATTAGTAGCCACGACGAGTTATGTAGTAAGGGGATTGTATGTGATTTAAAAATTCTGTCCTTGCCGCAGAAGAGGCATCAAAGAACCCCAAGAGATTCTAGTGTCTGTACGGTCGTCGTCCGTTGCAGATGCCCACATCGTTTAAGGAGTTTAGCGGGAGGTTTTTTTAGAAGTCTGGCGAAGGACATTTTACAGTTTTATGCTGCGATGAAGCCATTCATCATTTTTGCTCCGCTAACAGAAACTGCCATCAATCGTTGCTTGTAATGTGAATAAAACTATTTAATTTCTTATTGAATTTTAGGTTGAACCCATTGGTGTAATCGATATTACTATAACTGCACTGCCTGGAGAACCGAATTTTGGTTAGTATAAAGAAATGATTTTTGCTTATTGCTGTAATCTTTTAGCTGAATTTTTAAAAATTACGTTGGTTGTTCACTAGGCTTGAAGCTGAGATTTGTTTCGTACTTTTTGGACGCATCTTATTCTTCGATTTCTTCAACGTTATTCTCCATTCTTTTGTTCGGCCGTAAAATGACACTTTGAACAAGTCAATAGAAGCATGAAAAGACAAAAAAGAAAGCGATCTTTTTTTTGTATAGAAAGCGATCTTATGTTGACTACTTTTCTGAGCTAGCAGAGAAGAGGACACCTCTTTCGCGAGTTTAACTCTGCTTCATTCATTCTCATATCCAAATAAGAAGTGTTTCTTGTAAAGGGGCAGAAACCATTCTGCTGGTTCGATTATTCAAACAATGCGTTTGTGCGTTGATAGCAATGAATTTCATCGGCTTCTTTTCATGTTGTAGTTTACTTTAATATGATTGCGAGTGCATGTTGTCTAACAGTTTTCATCGTTGGTTCTTCTTCTTTGATGTGAACCGACATCGAATTAACCGACATGGAATGATTATACTAAAAGGTTTCATCATTTGTGACCGACCGGTTTTCGCTTCATGCTAAATTAATAGAAACTTGCATATACTGCTGTCGTTTGTATTTTCGGGAACAGGAAAGTATAACCGGAGGCTTGTTAAACGGGCTTACGCTTTCCGGGGAAATTCGTGGGGAGGGGGGATGGGGTGAAGGGTCAAGATTTTTCTGAATATTTCAAAAGGAAGTAACCTCTCGTCTATCTGTGCTGAGACCAATGGAGGACGGACAGAGCGAAAAGTGCAGAGAGACGCAGAGCAGATGCGACCCACCATATTTCGTAATGAGCTTTTTTAGGCTATTTTTTTAGTGTTGATGGAACATGTTTATATCACTGTGTTTAAATGTGATGCTATGTGCACACAAATGCGCCTCATCACTTACAATAGAATTCGTCACCTTTTTCCGATAGTTTTAGGGAAGAAATGTCTTTTCCCAAAAATTGTATGAGAAAGGTTTATTGAGGGGAGTGGGGTATTTCCCGAAGACGCCGCTGACCCACGTAGAACGGTCTCTACACGAGTATCACTGAGCATGAACGCTTGCTCGCGTGAATCCGTATTGATCACAGTAATACGCGGTGATGGCACTGAGTATTACTGTGATCTTGACGACGATGGAAAACGTCATATTTGCGCCAAAATGGCAATAGGCACGCATATATAAGCATTGTCTTCTGCAGCAGCGCTCAGTGTTATCCGCGTTGTGGCGGGTTGAGGTGAGGGGGGAGGGGGGACTGTTTTGCTGAGCGGGGCGGTGTTTTCAGTGGTTTCAGTGTGAAGTTTCCATTTTGCTCGGTTGAGACGGACCCGGCGTTTGTACACTCTTGCAATCGGCGTGAACTCTTCCACCTTATTGGGACGTCTCCCAGTCAATTAAGTCACCCCTCAAATAGCGATATAACGGCAGTGAGGCGTTGCGCACTATTACGAAACTGCACGGCGATCGAGCACGTGCATTTTCGTAACACCATAACCAGCGGCCTTAAGTTTCTTTTTTTAGCAATTGGCGGGGAATTTCTCCATTTCCAGCCGGCCGACTTTTCCTTTTGGCAATGGTTGAGGTCACTAGAAGAGTTTATAAAGGGCATTATTTAGATTTTGCTATTTGTTAGGGATTCATTTAAGTGATTCCAGGTGTATCATGCTTATTTCTTCAGCAGACAACTCCATTTGTTCTTCTTTTAGGTGGACTTGTCGATGTCACCTAGAAGGATGAGTAGCTGGAGGAGGCGGCGGTACGCGATGTGAGCCCCAAGGTGGCAGAAAACGGTGATTGGATAACTAGCGACACGGGAGAGGTGGTCAAGTCGTCGGATCGATGGAGACAAAATGTCGGTGCTAAAGAGGCGAGTGCCAGTGGCAGTCGAGGATGCGAGGCAGCATTTCTCAGGTTAGCGTTTGCGTTCCATATGCTCTTGGTATATGGTTTTAAAGTGAACAATGAAGACAGTTTCGACGTCTGCGTTCAGACCGTATTTAACCATCCTTAGTTGCAATAAGTGATGCACGCAGTATAAATCGTATGCATATTAAAGTATGTTAATGTTCCACAAATTTTAATAATCAGCATACTTGGTTGCAATTAATGTTGTTTTTAGGGTTGGTTGAACTCAATAAAGAGTGATCTTTGGTGTAGGCACTTTTTGCCTTATGGAAATTATAGTTCACATGCGAAAATCCTTACATCACCATTTCCTTCGTTTTTTGCACATCGACAGTCACATCAATTATGTTAACGTGCATTAAAGTATATAAGATTCAGGTTGGAGTGACGGTTTATTAGGGGCCACGCTAGAATCGACTGACTCACTTCGAGAGCTGGATAAGGTGCACTGGCACTCGAATGAGGATAGGCGCTTTTTTCCGGCTCCAACAACCGGTTTTTTCATGGTCTCGGGAGGCAGTTAACCGGATCCCGTCGATTCGGGGGTAAGCTGTGCATAATAATTTCATCTTTAAAATATATGAAGTTAGCGTGGAGTTCAGCTGCTCGTCTAGAAGCGATCTGATCGCAAAGCCATTCAGACATGATTTTCTTTAGTAAATAGTTTCTTGCCTGGGTTCGATGGTTTCTTCTAGCATTCGCCTCGTCGTTGTTAATTGGATTTACTTACCATGTGAGGTGGGATAGGATCAAGGAATACAAGGTTTTCTAAATCTTGGTGATGCGATGAAACGTTAATGTTGAAGGATAAGTCCAGTCGAAGTTGCAGGGTGCATTGAATGTTGTTCTATCAGAGATTTGTTCCCGTCTGGAACTTCTCCTCAAAGGGATTTATTGAGCCCATCCGAGGTTTTCTCTCATTCGAGGGAAAAACTTCATTCAATATGCGCGGCTTAGCGTGCAGTACTGTTCACGGCTAGGATCGTCCTTCATCGAGCCTCACAGTATTTAGGTTGACGTAGGTAATGATTTATGGATCTTTTATTTAGGCTTTAAAACATTGAGGATATATTATATCAATTTTGAAGTGGATTATTTGAAGTTTTCACGATCGTCGGTGCAAATTCTTATAAAGTAGTCTGAAAAGTGTTCAAGATGGCATTTCCACGAGAACCGTCGTTCCTTCTTAAGCCTTTGGATGTAGCCGTTCAGAGAGTTAAATGGGTTTTTTATTTATGAATGTTTTTAACGCGTCAGTGACGGTCGAAAATCCTAAGTTATTTTATTAGTTTGCTACTGACTGGCGTTGGACAGGAATGCGCTTTCTTGATGCTGTTCGGTCGTTCATCGCGTGCGCGCATATTTGACCTTGCACGCACTTGCTTGCAGAACAAAGAGGTTGACTGCTTGCAGCCTCCTCCCCTTCTCCCCCCCCTCATTCATATACACACAGGCACACATGGGTAATCCATACTTCTCACCTCCTCAGTTTCTCAGTTTAAGGCGATTGGTTTCGAAACCATCGTTTCTGGTTCCTATTTTGGGCCTCCGTTTATGGAATCTAGGTACTTTTCGTGATACTAGCAAATAGGAGTGAGAGGCTGCATATGCACGTATATTCAGTACACTCTTGGACCTTCTCTGGGGTTGTGAATTTCCCAGGATGATGAAATTGATATCCTCATTAAAAAGCTCTCTTTTTTATATATCGTCTTATTTATATATTGGATACCTAAAGTATAGGTTGTATTTTAAGTTTCTGTGTGAACAAGTGAGCGTCGCAAAATACTCGAGCCATGAGCAGTTGGACGTTCTCGAAATGATGTTCCTGCAATCGCCATTGTTGACTGCGGGCCAGCCAGCTCCCGGATTGAATAAAGGTAATTGTTTTCCTCATCACCTTTAGTAACGGTAGGTTGAAATTGTTTATAGGCTTTTGTCATAGCATTCCGCTATTTCTAATAAATGGTGCTGGGCTGACGTCTGACTGACATCACTGACTACTGCTTTTGGCTTGATGTCGCCATTCTTCGGCGCAGCTTCCTAGAGTGCTATAAGGGTTCTATTTAAAACACGGACATGAAGTTGCAGTGATGATGTCACGAAGCGTGGAGGCAGTTGGCGTTCGACTTCGTTTACTCAGCTGTGTGCTATCTCCTTTGCTTTTTTATTTTTATTTTATTTATTTATTTTTTTGGAAATGAAATGTTATTTCTTTCTCATTTTTGAATAGCGAGAACTTACTGTGATTGTTTAACGATATTCTCCTTTTTAGCCATTGAGATTGTTTTCTGGGAATTCACGTAGATCCCTATTCGTTGGTGATTTTTAGCAGCAAGGTATCATTCTCTTTTGCACATCAGTTTAGTGAATTAGTTCTCGGTAAACTTTTTGATTAACAAGTTCATCTTGATTTGTTGCTTAGGCTTGCTCAGCAAAATCATTACTGAACTAATTTATTTAGTTTTAAAAAATACTTTCGCTAATTTTTTCTTCTTTTCCGATGGAATAGTTTTTGGGGATTTAATTTTATCAGTCAGCGATATGCTTTCTTCTTGCTCGCTCACTTCTAGTTTCTCTTATAGTTTCCTACCGAGCACAGACAGGAAAGATAAA
Source organism: Baylisascaris ailuri (assembly GCA_022845575.1). NCBI lineage: Eukaryota > Metazoa > Nematoda > Chromadorea > Rhabditida > Ascarididae > Baylisascaris > Baylisascaris ailuri. The sequence continues at coordinate 19,274 of JAAVTS010002857.1, forward strand.
AGTAGGATGCCGATTTGCAGGTGAAAATTGACGATTGCCCACTGCAGAACACAAGCCATGAGGTCGTTCAGCAAAGAAGAGTTGATTGGAACGGTCTATTCTGCTCCCAGACGTATTACCGACTCTTGCAAACGCTATAATGGAAGGCAGTGTGGCAGATATGGAACTTACGTTGTTAACATTTTTCCATTGTATGTCTTTCTATGTTAAACTTTTTTATGAACGCTAACTTGTGTTTTATAACGTCCTAACAGTCAACATCGCAAGCTTTGCCTATAGAGAGAAGAAATTCACGACTGCATAGTACGTCTAATTGATACAACTTCTAACACGTCTAATTGATACACCTAACCTAAAAGCGTTTCTCTGTGGTAGGTAACCTGTCACGAAACGGAAGTATTACATCTGCATTCATCAGCAGTGAATTCGCCTGTCTAAATCCAGCGCTAGTGACTACAGAATAATTTCATCTTTTTTCATTTCTCTGAATAGATGCAAGGGTGTTTTTTTCAGATATTGTAGGGATAATTAGATGTAACGGTAATCTTGAATTCACATATACGTCTATTCGATGGTAAATGAGCTTAGCACATTTAGCGGGTGAACGCATAATTGTTGTAACAGGCGTGATTGGCATTCTCTATATTTTACTATCAGCACTTAATGCATCACTAATTCGATGTGACAGTTATAGAATTTAAAAAGTGATACGCAAGACAGTTAATTATTTAATGATGGGCAGATGCAACCTATTCATCCAGGTAGTTATATCCTACGAACGGCACTTTTCCCTTGCCACATTTGCGATCTGTTTTTGCTCACAGCGCATTCCATTCATGAAAAAGGGCACTGACATGAGAACCGTATGGCTTATGCAGAAGAAAACTGCTACGGTGTCTTCACGCAACTTACAAGGTAATGGCCTGAAGCACTTTGACGTTTGCTAGAAGAGAAGTTCCGTCAAAGACGGCTGTTGTGAAAAAATGGAGGGCCAGCAACAAATCCGAACCAAAGTGTTTGATAAACTCACAATGAAACGCGTAGCGATCGCAGCTTTTATCGCTGCGCATGGCGTTTCATTGCTTAAAAAGAATTCCTCAACAAAATGTTTTAAAGTTGACCCTGAAACAAGTGAATGAATTGCAGATCGCTCTAGTGCCAGCCACTAATGAGCCGAGGTGGTCCCACTTGTTTAAATGTATAATGCTTATGTGCTATCCTCAATGTTTAATTCTGCCTGAAGCAGTTTTTGGTTTTTATGCTTTATACTTGCAGTGCAAACAATGTTGCGAGGTGACCACTCAAACTTTTTTAGGCCTCTGCGCGAAAAGTCAGCACCATGTTACCTGACCCGACAATTCATGAGGTTCCTATCCCCCTTTGCTACTGAGGTCCTCTGATTCGAATTCCTTTGAGAACGGAATTCTTTTCACACACCGATCGCACCAAGCTTAACGGTTAGTCATGACGATGCCTTAGAAGGGAAATTTTTATCTTGTTTTTTTATCCCCCCTATGATGGCCACGAGACCTTTCTGAGGAGTGTTAAGATCGTCAAGTTTCTCACATAGGGTTTAATGGCGTAAGGGGGTGGAAAACTACACCTTAAAAGAGCTAAATATGTTCTAAAGAACCAGTTATGAGGCGGGAGCTTGTATTCTCATTCCTTTGCTAGTTTAGCTCTAGAAGTGTTCGTTCCCGAGATTCCATAGTTGGGTGTTTCTGAGTTTACAGGTGATAAAAACGATGCTCTTTAAAAAAGTTGAAGAGTTTTGACGTCACTGGCCGTATTCATGCATTTTGCCCGTAAAAGCGCCTTTCGAGTGTGATTTCTTGTGCACGCTGAATTTCTTTGCAAGAAACAGTTAATACCTCGCCATATATTGGCACTTCACAGCTTATTACATACTGTGACTTCGTTTTACAGGGATGAGGCTAGTCTGGTGGAACACTGCCGCATTGCACGAAAGATTCGTTCGAATTCCTGGGTCGTGTTTTGTTGTACTTCGAAAAATGCTTCGAAAGACCACTTTGCGATCCATTTCTGTTTCTTGAACCGCATTTGGGATGTTCAGTATCATCTCCACGTTGTTTACTCTCTGAACCAAATGGTACCAACACTCACGGATTCTGGCGGCTTTCAGATCCGACTTTATAATTCTTTACATTTTTCGCCAAAGGAAGCAATATGTGAAATATGTTTCGCACACTGAAAGGTCGAATCCATGTGGATGCGTTATTCCGCTTAGGTCTTGACTTCAACTTCAATTTCTACCAAGTTCACACGATTTGCTTCTTCAAGGTGATACACATTGATGTTCGCTTCCTCCATCTCAATGTTCACAATCATCGGTGCCATAAGACGATCGAGTGGTCTTTTCTTGAGATTTTCAGAAAACTTCTTTCATATTTCGAAAAACGATGGGCATACTCAACTAGTCTTACTTTTTACTGTTTCGTTACGCAAAATACGATCGTTCTGAAAGGTCCTTCCATCCAGAGAAGGGGGAGGGGGACGGCTAAGGTGCTACCGGGTTGTGCATTCTTGTTTCTCTGTTTGTCCCACAGTATCTACATCTGTGATAAGGAAGACCAAAAGCGCCATGCCGTATTTGTGCGCACGAAAGCTGACTAGGCACGATGTGTCCACTCGCTTTGTGTGACTAGGCACAGCACTTTCCATATGCGGATTTGGAAAATTGGGAAAGTGGTCGCTTAGATGGATTTTTCGAAAAATCTCTAAATTAGATTTTGATTTATTATGGGCCATTCGACCATTCCCATGACTGGTGATGTAATGCTACAGTCATAGATTTTGGTGTAGAAAGCTAATGAGGCGTTGGTGGGCAAAAGAAGAGACTAAACTCACTTCTGCAAGGATCTGTTCTAAATAGACAAGAATCAAAGGCATCGTATTGTTCGATGTTTTTGAGTTTGATTATTCATGGAGAGTTTTTATATTTAATCAGCAAAGCGTTTTCATAGAGTTTTTGTTTCTTTTTCACCGTTTGCTTTGCACGAGTGTTTGTTGAAGAGTAATCGCTTGTCTAGGTGAAGAGTATGCATTGCAAAATTGCACAGATGAATGGATGTAAACTGTGGGCTGTATAGGTGAAAAGCTGTAGTTTTCATTGGTCATTGATTTGTTGGCGGAAGGCAGAGACGAAGTAAGGAAGGATTGTCTTTTTTTCTGGACGTGTCTCAAAATTATTCAGTCTATTTGATGTTTAGATCGAAACCGAACGCGCTACGGGCAAATCGAAAGGATATGGATTTATGAAGATGTCAACTCTGAAAGAGCAGCAGAAGGTCCTCGAAACGGGACACTTCGTCGATGGTGGATTTGTAGAGGTATTTCTTTGAAATTCTTCGAGCCATTTATCTCTGAAGAGCTGTAGCCCACGTTGTGCTAATGGGCAATCATCGTCGATATTTTGGTATAGATTAGACATGCGGGGAGCTGTTCTCTTTCTCTGATATTTTATCCGGTTCTTTTGATACTCATCCACCTTTACTGTCTTGTAATCCCCTTCATCCATGCTTCTCTTCTTTCTTCCTCCTCCCATCCACCATTTTAACGAGGCTACGAGATGGGGCGGTCGTTATTTTTTGTTGTAATGCAGGAATCCCGCTCCTCCGCCCTCCTCCCCCCCCCCCTTGCCCAACCATTCCCACCACCGTAGATATGCGATGTTTTTATAATAGACTGTGACGAAAAATTCGCTAGAGTATATGTTTGCTATTCAAGAGAAGAAGCACGGTTCTTTGTTATTCTTCGTCGAGCTTCATTTTTATATGTTGGAAATTTGTGCGCTTTTTGTGGCCGTGAAAGCTGAACAATTTGGTAATTAGGAAGGGGTGAGTTCTGCATTCTGAGTAGGGAGAGCGTTTTCGTTCAGTTTTAATCCTTTTTTTTTGCCAGGAATAAAGGGAGGAGGGAAGGATGTCATAAAGATTACGTGCGAGCCGTTTTCTCTAATAGGAAGTGTTGTGTAATTCCTCGAACGCACTCCAGTGGGCTACAAATAGCATATAGCTGTCACGTTGAAGGACATCAACTACCGAGATTTAAACTATGGGAAGCAACGTTGATCTGAAGATGCTCTGAAATGTACATATTAATAAGAGTTTCGTGCAGGTACGAATTCCTTGCGAACGTGCGATCCAGATGCAAAAAAGGCGCATCCGGATTTGTTGTGGACAAAATATGTGTTGGAAGAGTACCGGACAAATTCGCAGTGCAGGACTTATTGAAATATTTCTCGGGGAAAGTTCGAGGGATGTCGCCACATACCCTGGTATATTTTAAAACTGTTTTATTTACTAACTGAAACTATTCAGCTTTTTTAAAATCAAATTGAGTGCGTAAAGTTCAAAGGTCATTTTCCACAATTCTGGAAAAATTGCAAAGCGGAGCATGCAATGTGAGGATATATATGAAGATGTTGATGATGGTGAGAGGAGCCAACTTCAGACGTTGTTTTACTTTCAAACATAGTTTTGATTGTGATTCACCATCGCGAACGGCTGAAACGAAGGTAGCTGATTTCTCGTTGTTTTGATTTTTTATTTAGAATTTGTGAAATTTATTCAGAATTTACTCAGAACTTAAAATTTCAAGGCGTGGTACTGGGAGCAAAATAATTGGGCAACCGGTCAGCCAGTGAGATCCATAATGCTGTTAAGGCTCATTAAGTGATGATTCGTCAGTGAAAGATGTAGGATGTGACCTTATGTCACTCCGCCTCGCGATTTCCCCCACCTGTAACATTCGGAAAAATTTTTGGAACTGTATTCCGACAAAATTTTTATGAAGAGACCTTAGGTGGATAATTGTAATGGGCTGTGAACTCGAACAATGTTTTAGGTGAAATTAAGAAATTAAACATATTTGGGAACAGCTTTCTTCGGAGACTTCGGTCTTTGCAAGCTGAGCAGGTGTAATTGCGCAAGTGCGAAATTTTCGAGAAATGTTGACGAAGATCCAGAATTTTTCAGTGGTTGTCCCTAAACACGTCCAGAATAGCAAAATTACCAGGTATTAATTAAAGGTGGATCGTGTCATCATGCCAACTCCACGTCGATGCCCCTCGTTTATAACGTTCAACGATGCGAACGTCACAAAGCGTTTCATCGAGATACAAGATATGGTGATCGGAAGCGTTAGCGTGGCAGTTGACTACCGGACGACTTTGATAGGAACGGCGAATGACAACTACTCAGGTGGATTTACAACTGGAATGGTTGGAGCTTATCTCTCGTTTCCATCGGACAGTTATGGAGGTGGGCATGGATCAGCTTTGAACATGCTGTCCCCTACGGGCGCTCCACCTAGAC
>JAAVTS010002859.1:1156-18526 GCA_022845575.1 Baylisascaris ailuri
ATGTGCTATCAAGGAAAAGATACTTACTAGGCCTAGCTCTAGCTCTGTTAGCGAAGCCCATTTTCTCAGTTTGTAATCAGACGATACGCTTCCAAAACAATATGAATGAAAAAAGGGCATTCGCACGTTCCTTCAAGTGATCTAGGTGAGAATCACATTAAAAGCAGTCATCAGAATGCTTGTCTCCAATAAGATCCAACAGAACATAGGAACGAAAAGAACCTGAATGAGGAGTATCAGCTTCAACTTGCTTGCGTTCATTTCAATGTTCCGTAGAAGACAACATATAATATGTGGCCGAATTTCATTCACACTGTCCAATCGCTTCATCTCAACCTTAAAGAATAACAAATAATTCTATTAAACATTTAAACAGGTTGATTGGGAAGCTGCACTATCGATATTGCATCATCAAAAATTTCCACAATGAGACAACGATGTGTTCGTAGACTGCAGAGAGTAAGGAATGGGAGGGAAAGGGAAGAGGGAGGGGAGAAGCGGAGGAGGGAGAGATTGGGAAGAGGGAAGATGACTCTTTACTCCCACTTTGCTTCGCTCAGTGAAAATATGCTCATCTTCAATGTAAACAAAGTTACTTACCGCATTTGAACCGAAGTTGACAGTAATCATTGGTCCCTCGATATTTTCTTTTCGTTGATCTTCAAGTTCACCGCTATCACCCGCCTTTTTACCTTTTTTCGAAGGTGCGGGAATTTTCTTTTTCAGATAATCTATCAATGACGATGCGGTATGCCGTTTATCCGCTGCCAATTTTCCAAAACGTTTATCGGTAAACCTTAATTTGAAAATAATTGTGAAAATATTTCAAAAGAGTTGGGATAGTACCCGTACTAGCAATCCTTTCCATTATCCGCACTTGCAATCTTTTCTACTACCCGTATTAGCAATCATTTCCATCAAATCAGTCAATAACCTATATTGCTAAAAGTATCCGTATATAGCCTAAGCGATCAACGCTGTCTGCCTTCAACAAAGATTCCCTTTGAAATAATTTTGTCAAAGTTCATTCGTAAAACGCATCATAATCGGCTCATGCTTGTGCCGATGAATGTGCGCATGTCTGTCGGTCGGCTCAGTATTCTCAATTCGGTTGCCAATAAATCTTCAGTTACGATATACGATGAGTACAAGGCACGTCATATGGTAAATCCTCAACCAATATCTTAGCTGATTCAACAGCTTAGAGAATCATTTCTCTCCAAGATGCTAAAAAAATTTGCAGCATTTTGTATCGATGCGGCTGCAAAAAAGACGGATCTCTTATACATAGTCTGCAACAACGATCGGTGTACTTAAATATGCATGCGGATCTCACAAACTCTTGGAAGCTCACGAATATTCTTAGTCCTATAATCAGAACAGCACAAGCTCACATCGTGTCACTTTTCTTCAAATGTCAAAACCTTGCTAGTTGTAAAAGGTGATACAATCGGAAAAAATGTAACTCAACTGCTCGTAAAATGCAGACAAGTTTTTGGCACATTTAAACACTTGTAATCCCACTGGATCTGCATAAATTTTTGCATAAAAAGTCATTCTTGCTGTAGGCTACACTGATTAAATTTCGGTGTATTTAGCTTCACTGTTTTTCAAGCGAAAATGACAGACAGACAAACATACAAAATATCAGAAGTTGTTTTTTTGTATGTTTGTCATATCAGAAGTTGGTAAAAAGAGTTGGCATTCACACTAATTTCGGCGCTATAAGAAAGACTCAAAGCATACTGTGGACAGGAGTCCCAACTTGTAGTAGTAGTAGTAGAAGTCGCACTGATAGCAGCAGCAGCATAATACAACAAGAATAAAGAAAATCTGGGCACGACAGGGACCGCCTTAGGTGGGAAGGGATGAGTGAAGAAAAGGATCCCCAATTAGTAATATAAAAAAATGAGAAGTCATGGAACTTCTCGTGAAAATGTTATTCCAGCAAATAATTTAGAGTGGAAATGTTTGTAGGGCAATCAGAAAGCAACGCCAATGTGAATAATTTTCGATTTGCTTCGTCCACCGTTGATTAAACAGGTGCCATCAACGAAGTCTTACTTATTTCTCGCTGAGCGAAGCTAGATAAGGTCACCTGACTCCCGCCCGTCTTTGTGTACGATTGGAACCGCGGGAGTACAGCGACGATTGGGACTGCAGGAGTCAAGAAAGATGCTTCGTTAAGCCAGGCACTCGTCTTTACCCTGCCCAGCGCGTGGGACAAACTGCCTCCTATGTTCAGTGACACACCACTGGAAGAGGAGTTCAGTGGACCAAGACTGGTGAAAGCGGATCCGAATCCACAGAACCTACTGGTCCTCTCCCAATCCGCCCTGCACGACAAATCTGCAGTATCAGAAGGCCCACTTCACACGCGCTCACGAAAGTTCCACTCTGATGCGACTGCACCTGCCTAGCAAGTTGCTTTTGCTCCCTATTAGTATGCTGCTCTAGAAACGGTGTCAAATATTGGAGAGTAATTTTATTCACTCCCCACAAAAAAATTGCAGTGCTATTTTAATCTACCCTAAAGCCAACCAATCCAGCTTGTTTAAGTCTTAAAGCAAAACATCCACGACCTCTAAAAGGATTTCCTGTGCATATAAAAAAGTGTCAGCATCAAGGTACCCACTCTCATTTATTGAATGATCGTTATGACATCTATTTCCCACTTGCCGTTGCAAAAGTTATTTATACAAATAAAACACCTCCAGAAAAATTTTCACGTAGAGCTGTAAGAACATAGGTTGAAATGTGCTTTAGGCTGTGTGGTTAAACTGATGTTAACAACTACAATCCTTCGACCAACATTTTTTATGCCATTAAAACCTATTAGAAATTTTCTTAAAACATTGACTGACATTCTTCTTCCTCTACCCTTCCCTCCGGGAACTAATCACTTCCCACATCCCCTATAACATAAATATGCAATCAATGTCAAATACTTTCGAAGCAAATTTCACAAAGCAAAAATGAAATCTTTAAAAAACTTTACCAACAAGAAGAAAGCACATGAAAAGAACGTACTTATTTTCCGTTAAGTCGAGCGTCTTCAGTTTCGGCAATTTGGCGAGTGAAAGTGGTAGATCAGCCAGTTGATTTGCCGATAAATTAATCGCTTTCAGGTAATCACCGAATCGTTCCACCTCCGTCGGAATCTCTGTGATGTAATTTGAGTTCAGCAATAACGTTTGCAGCTTGCAGCTCGAGTTTGCAAATGAAGTGGGAAACATATCCAGAGCATTATGCGATACATCGAGCAATTGTAGCGCAGGTAGATTCGATAGATCAGGCAAAAATTTCAGCTGCAAACAAACGAATAGTCGGATAACTACTATTAAATATAAAATGACGCTTCTTCTAATAATTCAAAAAATTACAAAACAAATTATTCTTCAAAATAAATATAATATGCTTTCAAGAAATCTGCTAAACACAAATGACAGAGAAATGAAGATGAAAGTCTTGGTATAAATCAAAAATTTTTCATCTACAACTGAAAAGCTGATCCTATGAACGCCCAATAGATAGTGTGAACCCTTTCGATGAAAACGTAAAGATACTATAGGAAAAAACCTCATTATGAGCGAGTATCAGCGACGCTAAATTAGGTAGTTCGCCGATCGATGCAGGTAAATGACCAATCTGATTGTATGAGAAATCAATCAGTTTCAGCTTCTTCAGTTCACCAATTTCCGCAGGCACTTCACTGAGCGAATTGGAACGTAGCACAAAGTTTGTTAGCTGCTGTAGATTGATGACTGCCGAATGCAGAACCCGAAGTCCCACTTGAGACAGATCGACAAAATTCAGCTGTGAAGCCTGTAAGAGAAAATTCCTATTTAAAACAAGTAATAATAAGCAACTTCACATATTCACAAACAAACATTCTCCTTGAGTAATGCTGACTTCGGGAAAAACAAAAAAATAATAAAGGGAAAACCAGTGGGCCTATTGCAATTATAACCCATGAGGGCAATCCCACTTAGTAAATGTTACCTACGAACGCAGTCCCACTTAGTAAATGTTACCTACGAACGCAGTCCCACTTACTAAACATTGCCTACGAAGGCAATCACCTACTAAATGGCAATCACCATTTAGTAAATATCACCTATGAGGACAGTCCAATTTAGCAAAGATTACCTACGAGGGCAGTCCCATTTAGTCAATATTACCTATGAGGGCAATCCCATTTAGCCAATATTACTTATGAGAACAATCACATTTAGTCAATATTATTTATGACGGCAATCCCATTTATTCAATATTACCCTATGAGGGCAGTCCCATTTAGTAAATTATACCTATGAGGATAGTCCCATTTAGTCAATATTACTTATGAGGGCAGTCCCATTTAGTAAATATTACCTATACGGGCAATCTTATTTAGTAAACATTACGTCTGAGGGCAGCCCCACATAGTCAATATTATTTATGAGGGAAACCTCATTTATTCAATATTACCTATGGAGGCAGTACCATTTAGTAAATATCACCTATGAAAGCAGTCCCATTTAGTCAATATTACTTATGAGGACAATCCCATTTAGTAAATATTACTATGAGCGTAATTTCACGCAGTAAATATTACTTACGAGGACAGTCTCATTTAGTAGATGTTACCTATGAGGGCAATCCCGCTTACTAAATGATAGCTATGAGGGCAGTCTCATTTAGTCAATATGACTTACGAGGGCAGTCCCATTTACTAAATATTACCTATGAGGGCAATCCTATTTATTAAATACTACGTATGAGGGCAGTCCCATTCAGCAAATACTACCTATTAGGACAGTCCCATTTAGTAAATTATACCTATGAGGATGGTCCCATCTAGGAAATATTACCTATGAGGACCGTCCCATTTAATCAATATTACTTATGAGCGCAGTCCCATTTAATAAATGTTGTCTACACGGGCAATCCTATTTAGTAAATATTACCTATGAGGGCAGTCCCATTTAGTCAATATTACTTATGAGGGCAATCTCGTTCAGTAAATATTACCTACGAGAGCAATCCCATTTAGTAAATATTATGTATGAGGGCAGTCCCATTCAGTAAATACTACCTATGAGGACAATCCCATTTAGTAAATATTATGTATGAGGGCAGTCCCATTTAGTAAATACTACCTATGAGGACAATCCCATTAAATCAATACTACTTATGACGGCAATCTCCTTTAGTAAATATTACCTATGAGGACAGTCCCATTTAGTCAATATTACTTATGAGGGCAATCTCATTTAGTAAATATTACCTATGAGGACAATCCCATTTATTAAATATTACCTATGAGGGCAGTCCTATTCAGTAAATACTACCTATGAGGACAGTCCCATTTAGTCAATATTACTTATGAGGGGAATCCCATTTAGTCAATATTACTTATGAGGACAGTCCCATTCGGTAAATTTTACCTATGAGGGCAGTCCCATTTAGTAAATAGTACTTCTGAGGGAAATCCACGATTGGTTATCACATAACCTGCCCACATAATTCATACTAAACTCGACAATTCCGAACTGTATTGGAGAATTACGGTTTCCGACTACGCCGATATACACTTCACTTCAAATAAAACAATACACTTAAACTTCAAAAATAAATTAGCCGGCCAATACATTTCTGGGATAACGCGCCAGTTCGAATCTTCTCTCGCAGCTGCCTGCCAACTATGCTAATATGTTCATTTTCAAAAACGCTAAATTTACAGCTTAATAATAAAACATTACGCGATTTTTGCAAAATTTTTTGAAATATTACAACGGTGACGACATGATTACTTGTATGCTTTTGAATGCCTGTCAGTTTATCCGTCCGCCGGTCCCATTTGACAACTGAAAGAAGTTATGGCAAGGAAATCTGATTGCTATAACCTGGATCCGTGATGGTCCCTCCCACCTCCCCCCCCCCCTTTCTCCCACTACCACTTAATTCTGTTTCGACTAAGCAGCTCCTTCTCGAACTCAAAGAGGTTGGATGTAGCATATGCAGGTTTTCCAACCAGTCGGGTGGCAGTAAAACGAGTGAGAACACGCGGCGACATATAATAATAAACACCTTATAATAATAATAATAATAAAGATTTTATGGTCGATCAACTTGCAACTGCTTAAGAGTATCACTACACCTATTCGTGTTTGCGGTTGAAAATCTCAAAGAGACGGACATACATGCATACTAGCAGAAATTATTATTATTCTTCATCATAAACTTATAAAGATGCAAAGAAATTTTGGATGGTGATTCGCATAGAGTTTATGAGCGAATGTTTCATTAGACACTATGTCATTGGGCAATTGCCTAGCCGGTCACCGTGACTGAACCACTAAAAAGCACATATCGTGCCAGCCTCTCTGACGCGTTTTTAAATTGCTAATAACAACACAAATATTGGATGTGCTAAAGCAGCGTTATATTTACTTGCAAATTTCGTTGATGGTACAGACCTATTATCTAAATAACAGGTATTAAAAATACACGACCAATCAAACTGAGGAAATCCCAGCTTGCCTCTGTGATGCTAGGTGATATCTTTTCTTATTGGAAAAACCACAAAAAAAACTTCAACTAGGACTGTTAAATTTTCCTAGTCAAATACATTAATTTCGCTTGAATAGTATAACCTTTTTTTCAAGAAAAACCCCAATGTTTATTACAATTATGATTAAATATAGATTCCTTAAAAAATAACAGCAGAAATTATAGTGTCCCCCATATCAAAGTAGATAGTGAAACAGTTGTACACCAAATAGGCGAATATATTAAAAAACCTCACCTTACAAAATATAGCTGATTGCAAGGTTTCATCGTCGATAGTGGGGTTACGTTCGTTGAGTGGCACCGACGTGATGACCAATTCACACCGTCCCTCATCGATGACCTTCCTTACATCAGGCCACTCTTGTAAAATATCATCATCACTTGACGACATCCTTACCACTAAAATTCAATTTCTTATTATTATACCAACGGTATCACAATATTGCAGATGAGAAACCCCATTGAAAAGTTCGAAGACCTTTCAAGGTGATCGAAACCACATTCGTTAACGTTACTCTCTAAACAATTCACGTTACGTGACATTTGCGCCTCTTTGAGATGGGTCCACAATATGAAAACAGAAAAAGTTTTAGAGTGTTTAAAGCGTTAACTAAGTTAGGACGTTTAGTATACTCAGCCTAAAAAAGCTTGAAAGTGCTGGTTGATTATTTAATGATGGAGCAATTGTTGTGACAGCTAATAGTGGAAAATATGGAATATTTCGTGACGAATCGAAGCGAAATTGACGAAAACGCAAAAAAAGACTATTGGCAAGTGAAATAATTGAAAGCCGCAAATTTGCATAGACATAAAACATATGACGATTTAAAAAATTTGGACGCAGATTCACAGAAACAATGGTTGAGCACACTTTTGCAACCATCAATGAATTCATAAACCGCGTCCTAGGACTGCACTGTAGATTCGCAAAGACTACCAACTCAGCCCTACACATTTGGGTACAAAACTAACGAGCAACCGTATCTACAATCCCATCTCTGAGCAAGTCGGGTATAAGAAGGCTCGTAACACCATATCACAGTGTGTGCAACATGCCAATAAATGCAGCACTGAGAACGTGCATTTGCATTATTTTGAGGCACAAAGTATAAACCTACGCCTCACTTCAATCGAATCAACTTTACGTTTTTCATAGCACATTTGAGCTAAGTTTATCTGTAAAACAAGCAAGTAACGTCAGCTCCTTTATTTAATCAACGCATTTGCGTCGTTGGTTCAGCATCACAAAACTACCGGATGGGAAAATGCGCTCTTTTGGAGGGGGAGGGGGAAGGGACCCCATCGTACAGGTAACCCGGTGGTTTTAAAATGTTTTTGCTTGGGTTTTATTTTTCAACCCAACCCTTTTTTATGGGCCATAAGATTCACAGTTTAAAAGATGTTTTACTCAATAAACGTAACGTTCAAAAAACCCATTTTCCTCCCCTCCCTTTTTTCATTTCGCACATAAAACGTGTCATGACTTTCCCTGAACCACTTTTTACCTCCCCAAAGGGGGATAAGAGAAGTTTTGCAACGAAATTTAAATTGAAAAAGTAGTGTTTTGAAGGATACTTGTAACAACGGTCAGCCCAGTCGTAACATAAATGCAACAACGAGCATCTATTGAGCGCGGCTGTCAAAGCACTATCGTGCTAGCTGCTTATCACTCTTCTCCACCTGTTCTTTTCGAGGTAATTTTGGACCTTTCATTCGGTACTATGCCTGTCCTCATGCAGTTTTCAATTTTTTAACACCTTTCCTTTTTCGAATCCCTCCGAAAAATTTGCATCAACCCTTTTCATTAAAGGATGGTGGATACCACTTATGTTTGAAAAAGAGCTAGGAAGTCAAAAACGGGGAATGGGCAAAGTCGAGATGAATGTACCAACCGTTACTATAGCTTTGTTCAAGAACAGAATCGAATCGAAATCGGGATGTTTGGTCTCCGCCGTGCAATTGAGGATCCCTCCTCTCCCCCGTTTTACTTAAAAATGGGATGGTATCAGGGTAGAAGAAAATTGTAAGACTTACGTCCCGTTAAGGGATATTCCCATATTCACTCTCTCTAACAAGTAAGGCTCAAAAAATTCCAACTTTACTTTGAAGCATCTTTTTCAACTTCAGCATATTCACACTTATTCCTAGGGTGTCCAAAGAATTCGCTGAGTTTACAACATGTCACACCCGGTCAAGCACATAAATTCTTAATTATTAATCATATAAAACTTCCCACTATGTGTCGTACAATTATGCAAAGCATAAGCTGAAAGAAGTATTATCCACATATCCGGGCATATATTGAAGGTGTAATCTACCAACTATAGCACATGGCAGATCCACTGAACTCACTTTTATTTGGCTTAATTAATTAGTACCTTGCAAACAATTTCATCACTATTAGAGACAGCAATTCGTAGGAAAATTCAAGACCGTCGATAAATGGCTGCAACAAATTATGGATAGACCCTGATATGAAATACGTGCGTCACTATCACTGATCCGGCAGATGAAATCCTGCCGGAATGTTTTCTTGCATTCTTTTTTACCACCACTGATGACCTGATCGACTCGATCTTATGGAAGTGGAGATTTGCAACGAACAAGTATTTTATTAAAATTGGATAATTTCTTCTCTAAAAAACATAGCTCATTTTAGTAGAAAGCTTTTTAGACTTTTAATCGAGTTTTTACGATGGATCTTTCCGTTCCTTGTCGAGGTGAAATGAAATTACCTCAGTTCTCTCTACACTAGAATGTATATCCATTACGCTATAACCCCTCCACCAGTTGCAAATATAAGTACAACACACGCTTCATTTCACTCGCAGATGCGAAATAAATGAGCTCTGCAAATCAGTCAGAACAGCGATCACCGAACATGATCATACAGCCGTTGCGATGAGTAATATGGAAAATTTGATGCGAAAAAGCAGAAGGGAGAACAAATCTTCAGATCCGCTTCATCCCAGACAATGTAGCACCTACAAGCTTCCAGCGGCAGATGAGGGAACGCTGTCTCAAAATCTCTGGACAATTTAAGGCCTTTTTAGTGCTTTTACGAATCAATCCACGTTCTTTATCATCGCATCGGCTGTTCGAACGAACAATTCTTTAAACGCGAACATAACAAAATGGTTAATATTTTTTAATTATCGCGTGATGACAAGAGGATGACACCCTGTCTGTATTCACCAGGGTAAATGGTGACCCACTGCCGGTATAAAACCACTCACCTCAGGTAGAATGAGATGTTAAAGTGAAGGGCATGTCAGTATTACCTTCAGTATATCAATTTACCTCTCCCACACCTACACGATTACTACTCACCTTCCTGTTCCTTCAGCCAGCGAGAAATCATAAACCCTCTTTCCCAAATAACTCTATTAAAAGTTTAGGCGTTCAAATGGAAGTTCCGTTTGGTCGGTTGGTAAAACCGATTGGTTAAAAATTTGCATAAAAACAAACTTATGAAACAAATTAAAATTTAGCAACGTATTTGAGCAGTACCACCCGAGGAGGGAAGAATGACA
Source organism: Baylisascaris ailuri (assembly GCA_022845575.1). Lineage (NCBI taxonomy): Eukaryota > Metazoa > Nematoda > Chromadorea > Rhabditida > Ascarididae > Baylisascaris > Baylisascaris ailuri. The sequence continues at coordinate 11,245 of JAAVTS010002859.1, forward strand.
CAAATTCGTACGAAAAACAATAATGCCACTTTACTGCACCACTCAGCAATACTCCATGAAACCTGTCCAGAAACGTACAGAAACACGCAAAACACAGGTGAATAATATCAAACACCATTGAAAAAATGTTATTACACCGAGTTACTGAAGTTTTATTGGGTGATTATATCTAAATACTGGGAAAGAATGACCGCATAAATCTAAGGTCATCGAGGTAGGTGCAAAAAATTCAGCACGATTTATAGATGCAATAATGAATCTTCCTTATTGGAATCCTGTTTGACGAATCATTAAATCACTAAGGTGCAAAAAATTCAGCACGATTTATAGATGCAATAATGAATCTTCCTTATTGGAATCCTGTTTGACGAATCATTAAATCACTAAGGTGCAAAAAATTCAGCACGATTTATAGATGCAATAATGAATCTTCCTTATTGGAATCCTGTTTGACGAATCATTAAATCACTAAGGTGCAAAAAATTCAGCACGATTTATAGATGCAATAATGAATCTTCCTTATTGGAATCCTGTTTGACGAATCATTAAATCACTAAGGTGCAAAAAATTCAGCACGATTTATAGATGCAATAATGAATCTTCCTTATTGGAATCCTGTTTGACGAATCATTAAATCACTACCAACCATTCGATAGTTTTAGCGCATGCTGGTGCAATATTCCCGCAGCTATCACGACAGCAAACAGACAATGTAACAACTTCAAAGTTAGCGAAATCCAATATGTCCTTCTTGCTGTTGCTTTGAATTTTCGAAGAGTTCGACATGCTTCCGATTGATAGTTGCCTTCGAGATTCTCCTTACTGCGAATCGATCATGTCTAAAAGGATCATGAGTCCTGTCATGTACCGCTGCAGCGTAAAACGTCTTTTAGCCTCCTCCACTAAATTGCTTCTCGTTTGCTGGTAACACAAGTCAATCCTTTTTATTCTTATCTGAATCCAGCCAGTTCTTCCCAAACCTTGTTTCTTTCCTCGATTCCGCTGAAGCGGTATTCAAAAATACTCCAGAAACGTCATTCCACTATCCATCCTAAACCAGGTCGCATCGCCCACGCTCGGAGGTTCTCCGTTACAAACATTTGGGATGACTTCACGTTTTTCCCTACCTCTAGGCACTTTATGTTATGTGAACAGCTGCATTTTCCCCTACTTTCCCTCGTTTTGGGAAAGGTAGACAAAAATGCCCACACAACTTCTTACAACTGTTTGAAGTCTCTTTTAGTATTAAAAGCAAAACTTTCCCGCTTTAGAAGTGGCACAACATATGCCCGGCGTCGAAAATTTAGTGCGTGATCCATATAAAGTACACCTATTTCCCATCGACTTACCAAAGCTTCCCCGTGAAGGAACTTTGAATAATGCTAAAAAGCAGCATGAAGGCAAAAGTGAAAATAATTCAGTTTTCGAGAATGTAATAGAGTTAATCATCGGGACGTCCCCGATAACTGTTTTTTTAAGCTAACAATTCGCTTTGATTTATGAAATTATGCTATCCCAAAATCAACGTTTTTTACTTTCGACTTTGATGTGATCAATTCCGGAAGGATATTTTTCGAAGGAAAAAAGACCATTGGGAAAACAAAAACGACAATGACGCTTTTTACGAAAAATGTGAAAAAAAACACCTCAAAGAAATCAAACTTTACAAATTAAATACCACCCCGGATAGTAGAACCTGGCATCAAACATTTTAGTAACCGCTAAGTAGCAACGACTATTCCTAGTTTATTGTTCCCCTCCAACTTTCCACTCCCAAGTAAAAAACTTCTGCTAAACCTCTTTCAAATGATTAAAGAATGTGATTAGCCAATCGATATCGATCGATCGAGTCGGATCGGATAATCGATAATCGGCCACAATCGATCAATAGTGCTTGTTCGTTTTGCTAATACAATATCCTTCGACTCACTGAAATCAACAAATGTCAATGTAACTTTATTGGTAAACATAAAATGGTTGAATAAAGATGGCAAAATGCCATATTAAAAAATTCGAAATGCAACATAGAAGCTCGCAAAGAAAATGTGCAGAAAATAGTGCAACGAATTATTGGCCACAAATCGACGAGATAGCCTAAATTAATATTAAGTTGATGGAAATATAAAAAGGCAGGAGTAAAGCAGACAATAAAATAAGAGAAAAAGCGCTCGTATTTTGTTACCTCATGGGCCCTCTCCCTACTACCTGTTACCTATTCAAATAACTCATTCCTGGATTCTTTCAGAATACCTTCGAGGTGCATAAATTTCTGCAACAATTCCTACAACAAGGGATCCATAAACGGTTTTAAACAAAACGCCTTCAAGAACAAATATAAACCGAATAGCTGAAATTTTTCTCAACAATAACAATCAAACAGCTAAACCCCTTCCCGATGAATCCAACAAAAAGACAGACGTATCGTTGGAACAAATAAAAATATTGATACATGCTCCTCATCCTCTCCCCCCGCCCCCCCCCCCTCTCCAACTCTTAAATCTCGTTTAGCAAGCAGACAACGATAAACCATCACGATGTATATTCAAGTTGAAAAGAAATTAACGATGGAATTCAAGGATAAACACAAAAGTCATCATAAGTTGTAGCTACCTTCATAGGCGAAAGCAACAACAGACATACATCGATCAATGAAGAGAGAGAAGAGAAAATGGGTGCAATAAAAACCATAAGAAATAAAGAATTGAGGAATGTTGAGGTATTAGGTCAGGGAACTCAAAACACATCGCTGTTCAATGGGCCATTGACTCAACTCAAATCAAAGAGAATCCACTGCACTTAAATGAACGATAAACAACGTGCGTACATTAAAGTATACAGGTCTCTTGCGAGATGCTATCGGATATGACGCCAACCAATCAGCGAGACGCAGAACGTGAATCTCTTCGTCTAGGTGACGCAGATGCAGAACGTGAACGTGACGCCGATCGTGTTGCACCATAGCGTGGCGAATCACGTGATGCACGTGGCGAACGTGAGCGCGAACGTGAGATCGATCGATGTCGTGACCTCGATCGACTTCTCGAATTGGCCTCACGGACACGGATGTAAGACGTCTCACCCTGAACTCATAAAGTTTGACATAACCTATCTAGCAGTAATATAGCACCAGTAACAAAAGAAAAAAGAAATCAGAATAAAATTCTATAGGCTGAACCAAAATATGCGATCAACACATGCGGTAGTTGAGAAAAATAAGCTATAACTTTCATAAATACAGACGATACGGTCGACAGCAACAATTATTTGCTAATAGGATGAGCTGAAATTAGTGGGCAAAAATGTACCTACAAATTTAAGTATATCCCTAAACCCCTCCCCCTAGTGCACCACAGATTGTCGCAAACAGCAGATGTTTTTATTATATGCAAATCGTTGCTTATGAAGCCTACGTCTCGCATATGCGAATATCAAAATGAAAATCCGCTACTTCAAAGATGAGCAGTCAAAAATGCATTCACCTCATGTGATTTGAACTTGGTATCATCGAGTTTACGTACTGCATACTTCATGTCATCATAGTTGATATATTCCACCACTCCCGTTCCATCCTTAGAAACGTCCGCATAGCAGATATCACCTGCCTCACGCATGTGATCCTATAAATAACGAAAGATTAAAATAACTTTAAAGATAAACATATCCTTCCCGATCCTCTGAGGAGATAACCCCTCATGCATATTCACCTACTTCCTCAACGGCTATGGCTTCCTCGACGAAAATGTGCACTGTGGAGACTGATGCAATGCACATCTTTACAAGTTCGACCATTAAAGCAACCCAATGAAACCATAGCTCACCTGGTTTCTTCTCCTCTAACGCTTGCCTGCAGAAACCACTCACTGAAAAGTTGTTTTCTGAGCCACATCCGGCTAAACAACAAAACTGACTTGCAGATCTGCAGAAATCAGGCAAGAGGAGTGATCGGGAAAAGTCGACAGAAGTGAGCATTTAAGCAGCCTGACGTATTTTCCTACACAGCTGATCGCCGAAGCAGGTCTATCAACTACCTGCACTTTTGCAGACAACTGCAACGCATACTCCTCAAGCCTCATCCTCCGGCTGCATGCATATATGCTCATGCCGCATATGATTGATATACGTCTTCCAACGTGGAAAATTGCACGGAAATGACGCATGGTGGAGGGAGAAAAGCTCCATCTCATCGAGATATGGCGATGGTAAAAACGAGGAGAAAGCTGTAACTGGTTCCCAAAGTAGGACTGAATTTTCAGGGGAATCCAGGTCTGAGACATAAGTGAACTATTTGCATTATCCACCACGCAAGCAATTTTAAGCGACGTACCTTAAGATCCTGCCACGACCCACTTGCTGGAAGACCAGAGATGACAACACGGTAGCCGCTCCTCCGTGGTGGTGGCGCTCGGCGTCTGGGTGACATTTGGTCAGCTGCATACAGTGGTCGACCACCGGGTCCACGAGGGCCTACACCACGGGTAAGTTCCACACGCAAACGACATCCATCAAAACTGTAACCATCGCGCCCACGCACAGCGTCCCTGGCATCACTGAAAACGTTTCTTGTGAAACAAGATAAATTTCTGGCAAAGCAGCGGAAGGTGATGGGCAGCAGTTTCCATATGTTAGAAAACGTAACGAGGTGGTAGACAAGATAAAGCGTGGCCAAAACGTGAAACGCTTAGTGACATTTGGTTCGCATAACAACAACCTTATAAATTTTTTGAATATCACACCGACAGATGCCGGAATGAGCTTTTATGAACAGCAGAGGAGTGAGTAGTATACCCAACATCAAGCGGAGATAGGCTGATTTCTGAAGTATGCTGGAAGCTAAGAAAAGCCAGAACCCAAGACGGCGGAAGGTGCAGAAAATGGGAAGAGAAAATGTTTTCCTCGTGATATGGTATTTCAACTTCATTTTACCTAGGATATCTTAACGCCAGAAGTGTACTGAATAACAGCATTGTCGCGCAAAGCGTTTTAACTATGCGCGACACTTCATTAAAAGACGCTGTTTCTTTCTTAGACCGGGATGGATGTCACAACATCTAATGCCGAAACGGTCTTCATGGACAAAGCTTCGAGGAACATCCATCTTGATTGCTGGCGGGTGCTATCATGGTGAGAGCATCAAATCCGAAAGCTATGAGCCGTGGAAATTTAAATATTGAATTTGAAGGTTAGTGTCCTTAGAAAGTTTGATGGAGCATTCGAAGAATAAATTGGAAACTTCCAAGAAATACAAGCAAATACTTGGACATCAGCTGATGCCTCAAATTGATAGACACGATTGGTCAACAAAAAGGATTTCCAACAACCATCACATGCGGGTCGGCCGACAAACAGAAAGTGCTGAGGAAGATTATTTAGAAAAATCTAGACAGCAGTCAACCGATTACCGTTGCAGTATCCTTCGAAACCTCATTTTTTTGAAGAGTGAATAATTAATCGACTTTGCAACCATTTTTTGATGTGAAATGTATACATAATGTCAATGCTTGCCTCTAAGGAGGCGAGATCACAGTAACTTTTAGATGTTGCATAAATGATTAGAGAAAGGCATGGAGACTCGAATTCTTGTCATTCTTTTGCGAGCAAAGGGAGCACAAAATTCCTCTCATTAAGGCAACAAAATGAACTGAAAATTCCTCAGCAATGCAAGGAGATTTCAAAAAAAAAAGCCTACGGATGGTCTCCGCTCTGTCAGGGGGATTGTTGGGTCTTTCATTTGATCGAAGAGCGGAACGAATGCCTACTTCTTAGCGCATGATAATGAGAGTATAGACCGCTTCAGGAAAATAATAATTTTTCATCAGCATTCCCTTACTTTGATAGCTTCCCCAACCCCCTCCACAAAATCAATCGCTTCATCTTCTCATTTCCTCTTCTAAAGGAACATTCCCCACAAACATCGCCGCGACCATATGATATTGAGCACTAATGCAACAAAAGCAAACAGCAGTCTTTTTTTTCACTGCGGATATTAATCTGCCCACCTTTACCTTCCTAATAAAATTCTGCTAGCGATACAAGCAGATTTTGAGAAATTATGAGAGCAATGAATCCCTGGGGTTATGAAACGAATAAACACGGTCAGTTATTTGTTCTTCTATATATGGGCAACGTTTTCTGAAGTATTACCTGGAAATGACGACTAAGCTTGCAAGGTTAAAGTTAATTAGCAGAGGCATACCGAGGATCATCAAATTCGATGAAGGCGAATGGTACACCGCGTGTGAATTTGACGTCCGTATAACAGATATGACCATATTTCTCAAATATCTCCTCAAGATCACGTTGCGTTACGTCCTGAGGCAAATTCCCAATGAAAATGCGACAGTCACGTCTGCTGCCCATTGTTCTTCTTGAAGCTCAAGTGGACGAAGACTGTGACCACCTCCAAATTGCTTTAATATAGATATATAGATTGCAGATACCATACAACACAATTACAACCTCACCTCGAACACAGGTTCATCGCAAAATTCTGCAAACTTTAACTGTATAAGATGCATGGCTGAATGGGCATGAATAAGTTGGAGCTGGGATAACAGGACGCCTTCGTGCTCAATGGAAACATCTGCTCGAGTTGTTGTTTGTTCACACATCAGGGAAATTGCTTAACGTAGCCAACTAACAAACAAGTGCAAGAGTATAATACTTCGCGGAAAAAAGGTACTGGTCCAGCAATCGGTCGACTTCTTCCCTGACACTTTGTGAATACCAACGATCCCTTGTCGCACAGGTGCGGGAAAGGGCGGCCTCCTAATCTCTACTGCTTCTCCGCAAAATCCCTTCTTCCGAGTCATCCTTAGGGAAAAAATTCCCTGTGGCCGCAGGGACGACAAATGCCCTCGCATAAAGTAAAGTAGAAAGCATAGAATAACATATCAAATGTCATCAATTTCAACGAAACGAACAGCTTCGCTCGGCAATGCGATGCGCGCTGAGTGGCAAATGTCAGCGCGAGGAAATGATGCAGCGAAGCAGTTTGAAAGAGCCAAAAAAAGTAGGTGCACATTTTTGGGGTTGCAACTACACCTGCCAAACAAGAGAGAGGGGTCATCATTAACCAAGCGGGAATATTCTAAATAAACGAAGTGACGGCACGAGGATATCCCCAAAAATGGAATTTTTCCCTGCCGTTTGGGGATCTCATATCAAAAACAACACAAAAGGCATCTTGTTTGTTGTCACGCACAAAAGCGCGCATGTTCAACCTGTTACCTTACGGCACTAACATATACTACAAATTGATGCTTCTACTGCTTGTTTTCATTCC
>JAAVTS010002860.1:0-13311 GCA_022845575.1 Baylisascaris ailuri
CGAAGGGCTGCAACTGGTTTCACGCTGTTCATAAAAGTCCTGAGCAAGTGGCTCCAACTAGTTTGTCCCACATGTACATTCTTTTATGTGGCAATTTTTTTGCAGTTGAAACTGAGGTAGAATCCAATGTGCAGGTACAAGGGGGTGGAGGGGGAGAGTTTCGAAGTACCGCCACATCGCTATCGAGTCACAATGAGCGGCAGATAAAAAATTCTCGATGTTTTGATTTTATATGTTGCGGCTGTCATCTTTTCCTTCTGACTGCCAGTCACACATGTCATCTAATGGTCAATGTGTTGGCGATACTTCCATTGTTAGATGACAGTTGCAATCGATACGTTTACTCTTCAAATAATTCCAAAAACAATGGGAAATGGAACGAAGATTGCGAGGGTGGACGTGGAATGTTTATGGGAGCAACAAAATAGTGAAATTTTCGTTTCCTTCTTCCTCTCCCTCCCCCTTCCCCACCTACTCCGTTCGCCATCCCGTCAGTGCAGATTTTNNNTGCTGAAGGTCGCGGTCGTAAAGATGTCGATGAAAAGGATCGTGAAAAAGCGAAAACAGGTTAGCACATTCCATTTATTTTAAAATTACAATATCCTTGGAGGAGGTCCACGTGAATACGGCAGTTACTATTTTATCCATCTTAATTCAAGTATTGATGTGTAAAAATGGGATAATTTTGCAAGATATGAAAGCAGTTACTACCGTTATAGGCTGCTTAAAGGTTACAAGGCACTCGGAGAACTTATTGCATATCTCGAAGATTCCGACCTTCTAGAAGGAATACCTCGCCAGTCGGTATAAACAGCTCATTTCTAAACGATTTTTAGGGCGGTATTCAATTTTACTTCCTCCGGAAATGCAACTTTATCAAGTTTGGAGGAGGAGGCGTGTGAAGGAATTGCCTTAAACTGCTCTGAAAGTTGCCTCTAAAAACCTTCTAGTTGAATGCCATAGAAATCGGTGAGGTCGTCGGCATCAGACCTTGGAAAAAGTTTTCATATTGAGCGCAGGAAGTGCCAAGAAGTTGCTTTTTGGAAGGCTTCAATTTCCTCTAGTAGTATGGAAGTTTTAGACATGAACATCTTTTAAGTCCCACATTTCCTTCTTTCTACGCTTCCATGGTCTCAGCGAATACAAATATCAAGTAATAAAGCAAACCTATTTCACTTGATCTGCACATAGAAACCGTTGCCTTTTCCCGACTGCAAGGATGTTCACACTCATTCGTGGTATTTCAGAGTCACAGAAAAAGGCGAAAAAGGTTGACAAGGTATTGTCGCCGGATAATACTCTCCGCGAAGTAAGGCAACCTGCTAAACTCTAATTACCAGTTAAATTAGAGCACAATGATCTTTTTAATGTCATTTCGCTTTGAATAATTATGAGGAAGAGGATTTCAAAGATAAATTATAAAAATCGTTGATGGCAGACATTGCTGTACAACTTTATCGTTCCATACAAAGTGCTACCACTTCCAAGCTAGAAAGCTTAATGACCTTATCCCGAAATTGTCCATTGGCAGAAAGGATTTTCAAATTAAACCCCATTTTACTTGGCAGGTCAAACTAACGTCAATCTTGATATTCCCGCCGGGTGAGATTTAGACGGTTGGGAATTTTGAAATTATTTTTGCTTAATTTCACTCGGCGTTGTATCGAACGAAGGAGCTTGCGACCTCGACGTAATCACAAAAAGCAGCTGCGTTTTCATCAGGTGTTGCAACTCAGGGTATGACTATCTGATGTGCTTCTCCACTTTTCTTTGGGACCCTGGGGAAGTGAAAGAGCGAGGAACTGATTGGGGTTCACTGCACCAACTGCCTACTGAATAAATATCTTAGGGAATCTCGACATACTTTCTTATAGCAGCTGATATCAGAGCAGTGATGCTTTCAGGTTGAAGGTGGAATGCCACAAATGGAGGTGACGCATAATACCTCCCACGAACCGATCTTCACTGATGAGCAGTTGATGTAATGTGGGAACATCTACCTTAAAGCTCTCTCGACGAAAGAATCGATGCCTCAACTATCATATTACAGAAAACCAAATCTCATTCCTGTCTTTTGATCATTATCTCGTACAAGTGCTCTTAATTTGTGCTTGGCTTGCAGTGCGATCCACATTGCTTGCTTTTTTTTTTAAACAATACGACAGTTCTTATTTCTTTGAGATTGCACGCTCGAGAAGGCCAAAATGGAAGGAATTTCCAGAGGTGAGTGGAACAGAGCCATCAAATGTTCGATTGACGACTCCTTTTAACGTTCGCGTCGAGATTTTATGATGATCGCTGATAAGAAAATCATAAAACCATACACTACTTTAAACCAGAACTTTTAAGGTTAAATGTCGGATTGCTTCCTTTCCTGGACTTTTTTACCAGCTGCAAGCATTCCCTGCACCAAATGATGTGCAGCGATACGTCACGAATTATCAAGAATTTGCGATTGTTCAAAAAAACGCGTGTAGAATTTCTTAGGAAGAAATAAATACTGTCTATTGCAAACATGTCACTGCGGACACATTTAGCAATGGTTTTTTAGGTCTTGAAGCTTTCCGGTTTGAATAAAGTTAATGACAAGAAAGAATGGCTTTTTTTTCTTGAAATTCTTATGCAGCTTTCGAATGGAAGCGTTCTAAATTAGGCCGATGCGAAAATTCAAATCCAGAGATTGTGGTGAGAAAGCTCCGTGATTGTTCTCTCAGAAACGGCTTCCCTTACCTTATGGTCCATAATTAAGAAGTTTCCGGATCCGTGAAAGGCTTTCGCTGACTGTTAGTAGTTATTGTTTCACGATGTTATCAAAACCACCACTGAAGCGGACTTACAGTAACGTGCTTAGGTTCCATACTAATTTGGTCGCAACTGGAATTCGGGCACGTGCAACGAAACTCGCAGCAAGCTGCTTTCACTCGTTCTTCATTCTCTTCGAACAAACAAACCTACTGGACGATGAGCAACCATGTCACACGCATCGTACAGAATGGATGTGTGTACCATTCACACCTCCACATGCAAAACATTCTACAACAAATATACAGATGTAAGGAAAACGTACGGTGGAGAAAACCTTTAAAAATGTAGGAACAATGGCTCTTACAAGGACCATAAAGGGACAGCTGGTGAAACGACGACAAAGGAACTTGCAGATGATGAATATCGCAGATACAATACATACAACAGTCGCAAGAAACGGTTTTCAAAAGGCCTAGTGACCATCTTCATTCTCTATTGCAAACTCTTATTTATCGAAATGTGGCGTTTTCTATTGCCTCCATCTGATTTGAATATATGCAATATAATTTTTACGTTGTTTCCATCGAAATATGAAAATTTTAAAAACTGAAAGGGATTTGTTAGCAACGCTAAGTTCAAAGGAAGTTAGAATCGTAAATCTCATCCACTAACTCGGGCTGTCATTAGTTTCCGACATAGTGAGCACGATATCCCGAAAACTGAGCCGGAAACCTTTCGGCTTTCTCTTTCGAATGCCTCCCACAGCAGTATGCCTGCGTAAAAGCTTTTTTGGGAACATTTCTTAAATATGACAACATCAACAAATAAAAATTTTTGCCAAAATTGAACCCGAAATACGTCCAAAGTATTTACTATGCAAGTTTAAGAGCAACAATTTCGATGGCTATTGAGGAAATTTCTTTCCCTCTTCAAGTCCTTCAACAAACAGTTCATAAAACGTACCGAGGGAAAAAAGGCTATTCGATGTTGTGAAGGTTGGAATAGCATATGATATAAATAGCTTTACATGTCATATATAACAACAATGTGCAAAAATCTTCAACACTGTGTGAGAAATCTTGTTCTGCGTAAGAATGTGTCAAATTTGTTTCATTCAAAAGAAAAATGTGAAGTTGGCGAAGTACCGTTTACAGTGTCGAATTTTTCTCCCAAAATTTAACTAATTGAAAACCGTTCCTAATTCTTCTCTTAGATACTCGAATTTATACAGTTTGTCACTAGTTCACGTTTTGGCCAATCACATCAAATGTTACTGAGCCGATGCCTTCCGAGGTAAAAAAAAAAAAACGAAATTCATCATTTTTGCATAACAACAACGCCGATTTTGATGCTGCAAAAATATTTGAGCATATTTAATACATCACCCTCTCTATATTGAACAAAATGAGATAGAGTGGAAGCAGGCAACCGTTACTGTCACCATGCAGCCAAAAACTGATCCACTGATAGGCTTTTTGTGAGCCGATCATCGACATGGTCGTTTTGATTAGCAGATCTTTTGGCTACCTGCGGCGGTGGTCTAGTTGTTGTCTGAATGATGTATTTTAGAGCGTGAGAATATCCTCTTCGAACCACCCAATGACGAATATAATAAGGAATTCACCAATGAAGCCTATACTCTGAAGTGCGAGTGTCAAGTACCATGGATCTGTGTCGGCCACTTCCTCTCGTAAATGTACCAGTTGCAAACTCATCGTCAGCACGGTACTTCCCGAATAAAGTGATTATTCGGTTACCCTATTTACTAACGATTTTCTGGAAATACAAAGAAGCTACATCGAATGAAAGTTTTTTTCTCTTTTCAGATTGCGCATAATTTGTGATGCGATTAATGTTTTGCATTGTTGAACTAAATTATACGTAGTTCAAGTGCCTTTGATTATAGCTTTATATGCACCCCTCCGGGCTTTACAGGGTTTACATTGCAAAATCAGAAAACAATACTTCAGCATCGTTCGCTTAAACGAAAGCGTTCGCTTCCGTAGTTCATTCATTTAAGGTTTTCGAAAGCAGCAGTCTTTATATTTTGTGTTTTGTGTTTTTCGCCCACTATACACAACGATTGGTAGCTTTCTTGACCTGAGATCAGCCCTTTGACGGTGATCGGTTGTTTGGACAACTAACATTGCGGAAATGAAAGTACCTTGTGACCACCTTCCATCTATAAGTATGAGTTCATGACGAGCATCTATGGATAGGAGGTGCTATTTGATTGCATACGCAGTGAAATAGAAGTATCGCTTTAAAAACGCACTCATTGCTCGAATCACAAAATGCTTATTGTGAAGATCGTTGAATGAAGTGAGCACGATAAGTGCACATCAATACTTAAGCAGCAGATGATCACCTTACATTTCGCGTGAAATCATCGTTACTTCACCTTTTTTATCTTCCCATTCATTCACAGTTCAATTTGTCTACTCTTATCAACAAATACCAATTTTTCGTTTGCACACAATTATCATTTACAGAACTCCTCCTTTCATCTTCATAAAAGCAAGAAAATAGCGCCAAGAATTATTTCAAAAATTATTTTAAAAATTGTCGACCAATTAATCCATTAGAATACTTGAAATTCTCAACGTACTTTTTCAGCTACTGGGAGTTGTGGACTATTGCTGAACAGTGGTGCATACACTAATGGTGGTAATCGAGGGTGGAGCATGAAAAAAGCATGGAATGGAAGCCACACCCGAAACTAGCAATAAATAGAATGCTGAATATGCTAATAGAATGCTGATCGTACGTGCTGCTGATCTATAGATATTACATTTCCTACTCTTACTGCCACATCGGAAATTAAATGAAGAATGCTGCCTATATTTTATACCCTCAGCCATAGTACACACAAGTTCACTTGATAAAATTTTTAATTTGTGGGAGTGCTTACCATATCAAGCCAAGCAACGTAGAGGAACATGCCAGCTGTTAATGCTAACAGCCATTCAACAGCATTTTCAATGTTGATTGCCGCTAGACCAGCAAACAAACCGCCAAAGGCAGTTAGCGCAGAGAAAAGATTCATCACTAATGCTCGAGGCACCGATAAACCACCTTCCAATAGTACAGCAAAATCACCTGAAATTATTCTTAGAGCAAAAGTTCCACAGTTACGGGATGAATGATGTTGGATGTGACAACAACGGTTTCATCAAATATGCGTTGTATTATTTCCACTTCTTATGAAAGGGAATATATACTTATGAAGATAGAAAGTCCTCTATTTCGAGAGACCATTCACACTGTTCATGATCCCTTCAAGAAAGTTCCTTGAAGTGGTCTCCATAAGTGATTTCGGAGCCAGTCGTATTGTTATCTCAGAAACCGTAACGGTGAAGGATAAAAATGGATTAAATGAACAAATCTGTCATAAGATTTCCATTTAGAAATTTTACCAATTTCTTGAGGAAACTCATGACAAATGACGGCCATACTCGTCGTGAGACCGAGACGAGCTGAAACTGAAAGTTTGCTCCTATGGCTATATCATCGATAAAGTTGTGCACGCCATCGCCAAGCAGAATCATCGCAGCCGTGCTGCGCAAGCCGCAGAAGAGAATTGGCTCGCTTGAAAGACTTGATACCTTCTCTCGACCCCTTCAAAATCTATATTTATTTGTCGTTATATTTATTCACCTATTTTGTTTATTAATTCGTTGTTTTGAGTTTGAGGAAGAATTATGGAATACCACGTTTTGAGCGCATGATAAAAAATTGGAATAACCCATAAGAAAATGTGGATCAGAATATGGTAACTGTTGAAAGACAATATTTCAAGATCCCTTAAAAAGTCCCTTAGTTGCCTTAATAGAAATGCCTTGAACGTTTCAGCACCTCCTACTACTATTCTTCGAAAAATTCCCTTCATATGTCTGTTCACATGGAATTACTCGATGCAAAGGTAGAGTATTTTGCAGTAATCTCTTGCGTATGGGATTATTCGCTGCAGCATCGTGCTGTAATAAATAGTGATGATCACTTCTACTTTCACAGTAATTTTGAAATACGAAAAAAAAATCTCACGCTCACCTCCACCTACTTAGTTTCCTTTTTCTTATTATATGTGATTTCTTTTCAACCTCCATTTCAATTTTGAATGTTTTATTTTAAAGTACAAGCTTTTCACTGGGGAAAGCAGNACCGGGAAAAGCAGATTAATTTCCAATGAAAGAGCCTTTTGCCCAACAATTAATCATAGAGAGAAATCAACAATATAATCAGGCGAATTAGAGCTGGATTAGATATGGGAGAGTGAAACGAAACTAATGATCTCTTCTGCGAGTTTCTCGACGTCGGCCCATGCGTTGTCTGAATTGTTGCTTGTCGTCTCATGGTCGCGCACTTTCTGCAACATTTACATCACAGATAAGTGTGCCCCAAATTTATAAATTTATGAGTATGCAAAGGTAGGCGACCATCGTTCCAAAAAAAAACGCAATTGCGAATGTGAATTTCATAAATTCAAAAAAAGTGACGTTTATGACAGCAGAAAAAAAGCAGATTCTTCACTCTTTATTAAATTTGAATCGTTTCTTTCCAATGCCACACCTTTCATATAGAAGGAAAACTCCGGCTTCGAACATTTTCAGTACGATTCACTAGTGATATCTGAATAACTTTTTGATGTTCGCGCTTTACAATAGCGAACGTTATCTAAATGACTGTCTAAAATGAAGGAAACGTCTAAATGAAGCATTGTGTAAAAAAACTAATCCGACTAAGAGGACAGAATCTCACGTTCCCCACTGTAGTTTTTGTCCCTGCGAGCTGTAAATGAATGCCAATAGGTACTCATGACTGGATTGTTCTTAAAAAAGAATTTCCACTTGTTTTCCTGCAGTGCGATGCCCCGGTTATTTATTTTACTGCCCAAAAACGAACATGAAATAGAACATTCAAAGTTAAATTCCCGTCGAACATCATAATGATGATCACATTATCACTTACACCTTGAGGTGTCTCCAGGTAACCTTTGAAGTGGGATTTCTTTTCCATCAATATGCAAATGCACTTTGTTCAACGTCACTTTCTTTGTGTATGATTGAAAGGTGTGCACTCGTGCAACGATGAAAAAACCAAAATGTCAGCCAGAAGATCGCCTGATGATGAATTCTTTTTTTTCAAAAATAGTTCACCTCACAGATCAAAATAAGTTGGATTATTTTGCGATGCCTCAGTGACACCTCTTAAAGTGGCAGCTTATCAAGGCCAAAATATCACATGCGCCAAATAATATCGTCAAAACATCTCGAAATCAGACTTTCCTTGCCGCCATAAACCCCCGGTGCAGAATGGGGGACGCCAAAATTCTTGCTTCGATGAACATCATCGACATATATCACTTAGAAAGTGTAATATACCACATCCGCTCTAAATACGAAATAACTGCTTGAAGATATCGGAATATTTCTTGCAGTTCTCTTCATTCCCATCAAATGACTCCACACTACTTTTTGCGAGTCCTATACTTGCAATAGTAGATTACATTTTGCAAACTGAATTCAAAATGATACAAGAACTGTTTGCAATCTATATTTATAATTGTAATCAAACTTACAATGCGCTCTAAAAGTCTATAATTATATTTTGCAAAACGGAAGGGTTTCTGCAATAATTTATAAACATTTATCACTAACAGAAAATTTTATTCCGTTGATTATCATATCTATTCAATGCAGTGGGCTTCGAATATTGATAACTGGGAGCGCAATTTTTATGGGATATTTCTGAAGCCTAAATTATCATCCTGCTGTTGATTTTATTGCAGTATATCAGTCTCCCTTATCATTCTCTTAACAGTGCAGACTTGAACATTGCTATAGATATAATAACGCTTTGGGCAATAACAGAGTACATATGACTGTGATTTTCTTCCTTTTTGGTGGCATGCACCTGTTTGTTGCGTTATTAGATATTAGACTTGCTGATGCTCATTTTCTGTGTTGTTACACGCACAATCATTTTATCCCTTTTTCAATGATCATTCCTAGCCGTTCCCTACTTCTCTGAATCCTCAATAATGTTTGTCTGCCATTCCACGCCCACATATCGTTCCACTGCTTCAAAGGTTACTGCTATTCTTTCCTCCACTACATGACTTCTGAAACGCCTCTTACAAGAGAAATTTCATCACTTATTTAGAAAACTCAGATTTGGGAAGCACAGAATATTTGAACTTTGTTTAATTCCGAGTCCGAATGATTTTTGATTGTCACTACGAGGTAGAAAGCAAGAACTCGAAAAAAAAACACGTCATTACTTCAAAAGAAAACTGTCTATGAAACGACTCTTATTGAACATAATCAATGGAAGCTTCATATTGACAAGGGAAAGTTCGTTATAAAAAAATGATGAAAAAATAAAAAGAGATTAAAACTGGCAATGAATAGCACTGCTCCTTAGAAAATGGCAGAAAACTTAGCGTAAACATCCCATAAAACTAAAATCGCTCTGTGAAACATATTGCAATATGCTCTTCATTGCGGATTTTGCTTCCATAAACCCGCTTCAGTGACGTCATTGCTGCATTCATCATTAGATAGCGAATTTGCGGCTTAGCCACATATGTTTGCTCCCACGAGGTTTTTTCGGCATAAACATCTAAATCGCCCATTTTTAACAGTTCAGCAGTTTTTCTTTGGGTCGCCTTATGCTCCGAAAAATATTTGTAGTTCTCATCAAGGATAACTCAAAAAAAAGAAAATCCTCATTGGAAGCTTACTCGGCAATGTTTAGGCACTCCTCGACTGGCGATAAATTCAACAACATATACCACATAAACCACCAACAACACAGCCGACATCTTCATTAGTACTTCATTTTCCGACAATCTATGTCCCTGAAAAAGGCGTCTTTGGCACTCTTTTTCTAAATTAAAAAAGCTCATTCAATTCGTCGTAGCTGGGAAGCAAAGGGGGAGTAGGAATGATTGTGACTTATTATGCGCTTCTACGAATTCGCGAATTCGTTTGCAAACGGGCATTATGACAAAAGCCCTGCCCATACAATGTTTGCAGAGACTTGCATATCAATTGCCTAGTTCAAAAAACATTATAGACGTTGGAAAAAAGTTATATATGCTGAAAAATACAGATAAATTTTTTTCTGATGGGATTTCCACTTTGCACTGATCGGGTCGCTGAAACAACGAGTCGACTATGGAAAATTGGAATGAGCGCTTGGGTTCATAAAAACATGAAGCTATGTTAAAAAATTTGAATTATGAGCGTTATATCTATAAATGCCTTTTTCCTTCGTGGCACCTTATGAAACTGGTCAATTAGGAAAAAGAGAAGCAATATCACATACCATGTCAGATTCTTTGGTGTGTTTCTACAGTTGTTTCAATCATGACCATTTGCATATTCTGTCACAGTTTCTGCCAAATCGTTTGAAGTTTCTTTTTTGTAACTTGAGGTTTCAAATTTCCTCAACTACACAAATTTCGAGAGAATCGAACAGCGAAATATTCGCCAGAAATGAAAGAAGTCAATTTCCGAACACGTTGCCAGATCTAATTTAGGAAAAAAAGGTGAATGTCACATCATGAAATATGCAGCTGATTTGTTGCTATAGTATAGATAAAACAGATCACCTGTCATGAATGATTGACTTTGAATTTGTGTTCTCAGTTTCTTTGCAAACAAAGAAAGAAGCTTCCTTACTTCTTCATGGTTCTCTTCATGTTCATGAGCGCTGTCATCCTCAAGAATCGATGAATTGCCTAAGACCACAATTTCGCTATCAATCGTTGCTCCAATGTTGACACGGACTTCACCATGAACATGATCGGCATGTATCCCAAGCACCTAAACTAATCAACCTGTGCAGTAATCGCTGTTGATGGTAACAGAGAAATGCGTTGTCGGAGAAATTTGCGACTTATATGAGTAGAAAATATCAAATTTATGGGCCATAAACAGCACTGAAAAACGCTGCTCCTTTGATGAACCAAAATAACGACAACGGCAAATGTTGCTGTTTTTGTGTTCCAACTGACGAATTTGTCGGCTTCTTCAATCGGCTTCAAAACTTATTAACCAAATGCCCAACACAGGAAAGCAACAACTGCGATTCCAGTTTGCTGCCGAAGACACGCCAACAAACTTGCACAAAATGTCTTTGAAACGAAACTAGTTACTGCAAAATCAGGAAGAGTTCCGATTTTGATGCGTTTTCGTTTGCAGAGGTGGATAGCGGCTATACATATAAACGAGTCATACATCGTTTAGATCGTTTACTGATCAGCATCATCATCATCATCATATATAGTGGATCTCCAGGATACCACNTGGACCTCCAGGATCACCACATATGACCTAGCATTTATAACAGAACGCTCTGTATTTGACGCAAACATGACAGACTCGTTTCTTCTTCCCGCCAGACATTTTTGCGCTTTCCTACATTGCCCCAAATGCGCATGACATCCCGCCTAATAGTTACCGCTTGCTATGTTGTGTTATATTTTTATCTAGGTTTACAGCCAAGATCCGTTCTGCCTTGCTAGCTTGCTCAGTATTTTGCGCTTCATTCGTCGATAATTTAACTCAATTTCTTATTTACAAAATCCAATATTCTCGTTCAGAGTTAGGTTGTTCTCAGTTCGCTTCACGATTCACAGTTTAAATTTTCGTCAAACATACCTCGTATATGAGAAGGTGAGGCGGAAAATTCTCTAAATTCGCACTGATTTTATGAGCTGATTTGCTTAGACAAGCAGATGGAACGCATTAAATGGTTGCGTTCGACAAACTCTAACGTATGAATCAAAAATGCTTTTTAATGGGATGAATTTGCCAACTGCAGAATTTACCATATAGAAGAGAGGCATTTGTTATCTGGTTTCTTATAAACCGACTCGAGATGACAAATTACACGTCAATTTAGATTAATGTCTCTTCAGCAAATTTTGCGTCATCGACATGGCATCATTAAAGGTTGATTTTAGGAAGTGCGAACTTCAACAAAACCTGGTTGCGGCTAATAAAAGGATAACAAGAGCACCACAGGTTCAAGAAAAAGTGGTGGGCACCAACCTGAGGTAATATATGGAGAAATGCATTGGAACTAAGTGTAGCAACTGTCAAAGAGATAAATATATTCGTCCATCGTATTCTTGAGGTACCAATTATTAAAGGTAGAATTGCAACTCCACTCAGGGAGAGGAATGAAATCACTGCGATTGATGTTACTCCCCATAGGACAGCTGAAGGTTGCTTATGTTTTCATATTTGCAGAGAAGTAGTTGTTAGTTCATAAAGCGGACTACTATGAAGTAAAATACGGGATAATTATATGGATTATAACGAATAGTTGGAAAGTCATTAATGACAGAATTGGAAAGTGAGAGAGAAAAACAGATGAGATTTAGTTGAAAATTGGAGGAAAAAGAATCGAAAAAGAAAAATAATAATGTTTGCATACAATTTAATTCTCGCACTTAAATAAAATTGTATTTGCAAAAACGCATGACGTCGGCATTATGTCTGTACATGTCTGTGAACCTAGGTACGCTTGTGTCTGTGTGTCCGATAGCTTCAACACAAGAGGTACTGATGCCTGGTGGATACAATGTGGACGAAAGACCGATCTCCTTCACCAATCTTCAAGCTGATTTTAGTCTGGTTCGAAATGAGTCATGAACAAAGCCAAACGTGCTCATCTGCAGGCATCCAGCCAAATTTCCATTGGATAGTTCATTTTTACGGTGCCGACTTATTTGTCAAAGCGTTTGAAAGTAGCGTCTCTTTGATAGCGCACTACCAATCGGCCACGTTGATCCCCACCGTCATGAAATCCAAACTTTGCATACGACTTTTTTTATGGTAGTTTTTAAGGTAGTGCGTGGTGCGCTTCTTCANCTTAATGGTAGTTTCTAATGTAGTGCGTAGTGCGCTTCTTTGCAATCCTGTAACGGTCTTTCGCAGTTGTTCGAGTTATTTTCTTTCTCTACATTCCTTGAATGACGAAAATTTTTAAAGAACTGTGGGTACTAGTTGTATTTATTGCGTTGAAGGCTATATGCCAAGCAAATTGCAAAGATGAATAGTCGTGTCCTGCAGCTGTGATGTTTGTACACACTGAGGACAGAGGAAGAAAAGAAGAAGGACAATACATGCGTTAACGGAAGGAAGCAAATGAGAACAATGCAAAAAATTATTGCAAATACCATAGAGTCGGAATGGCGATTCGAGCACCATTGCATTCAACGATGTTCCAAGTTGAGTTGATTTGCTGAAATTGCATCATTTTATGAGTACTCTCTTTTCCGAGACACAATCTTCCTGCACCGCATTTTTGAAAACATGGTTTTTTACATTCAATTTACGTGCACAACATTGTAAAATAACAGTGATTTAAAACCATTTTATTATTGTGATTAAACTGTAGGATTCGTATAAGGATATAATCAGTCTACACTGCAATTGTTGTATAAGGCAAGGTGAAGTGTTGCAAAAAAGGAAAGGTTCCAGTAAGAAAGGAGATTTGACCTATTTTGCCGGGCGAACTGATGTGATTATAATGTGGACCTATACAACAACA
>JAAVTS010002860.1:13316-24582 GCA_022845575.1 Baylisascaris ailuri
TATCGAATGTCCCACGTATTGTCAACAGATACGGCAAACGTCCATGGAAGAGCAAATTGTTGGAAGCTACAAGCACAAGGACATGTCTTTCGAAAAGGAATTATGTTTTTTCCCTCACCGAACAAATATAAATATGTAGCTGAGTGGTTGACTGATAAGGCTTTATGACCCGTTACATACGACATGTTCTATCCTTTTAGGTCATTTTGTTGCCGCTTTTAGCCAGATTACTGTTGATGCAAAACTGTCTTAGGTCCGAGAATCACTGCGTTAATACTAGTATTTTATGCAGACAAATGGAAATGTAGACGCCTTGAATTCGCCTAAATAGAACATTGACTCTCACAGAAATACGACATTATGACTCATAATATATTAAAAACTGATATATTATTGCATATGATGATGATCAATGACACATAAATTGGAGTGCTAACAGATAATATGACAAATATTTGAGTGGAAAAATTATAGAAGGCAAGCGCCATATGATTGCATTGGTGGCGGCTTTGCACTGCAATCGCGCATCACATAGGCATTTAATGTGCGCCTGTGATTCGAGGTGTACACATTTATGTGACGATCCATCCAACTCAAATACACATAAAACCCCACCAACTGGACCAAGCAATGGACAGAACAATGAATGCCACTTCGAAGCCGGCCATCGTCAACAAGATGGGTGCAGCGGTCGAGTCATGTGCTCTGAATCAGTCATTGAACCAATTTCTGCAATTCAGTTTGTTCTTATTCAGGCAGAGAGAATGGCAAGACTCTTCAGCCCTCGCCTGCGATGATGCAATGACTTGGACATACTGCAGGTGTTTAATTCAGGCAATTGTGACCAATAGAATAGATGTTTTCGTCGCTTAGTGTAAACGTTCGCGAAAATAGAAATGTAGTTCTGCGGCTGCATCTGCCTGAATCAGCAAATTTCCTCCCCTTTCCTTTTATCCTTCATTTATCGTTAATGCTGGGTAATTGACGCGACCGCGCCCCTTTTCCCTTAGTAGCAGATAAATAGACCTAGGACGGCTGAACAAAGCGTGCGAGACAATCTAATCAAGCTTGTNTTAATCAGGCTTGTCTTGTTATTTATGCATAAAACCATGCCTCTATTGTTGCTTTTTGGAGATGCTCAATTTTCAAGTCTCAACTACTCCAATTCAACTTTACATCCCTCAAAAACGTTAAAGTTTCCCAACAATTTGATTAAAGAAATAGAAATAATTTGGTATGAACGCGAAATTTGATATGAAAACTGAGCCATGGCACGCCAAATCCGAATGAAACTTTCATTTGAGCGCACAAGGGGATCATAGATTCTGTGGGCTGGATACCTTTCTCCTAAGTTTTCTAGGTCAGGAGTTCAGGCCACTGAGAAACTTATGAGTGGATACAAGAATAAACATCAGAAAAAATTCCGACATGACGTATGTTTGGACCGTTGCAATTTACTTTGGAAAATGGTTCGCTGTTCAAAATTCAGTTGTTCGAATAATGCTGAAATGTGTGTTACACGAAAACATCAGTTCATTTCTAGATAAAACTGAAATGAAAAAAAGAATTAACGGTTTCCATGGAAAACGCATTTAAAATTTTTTTTAAAAAAAAAACCTTCTTCAGAAAAAATAATCAGTAAGTTCAGTAGTACAAGATTTTCCCTCAAACTTATTGTTGACGATGTTTTTCCGTCTTTCCATCAAATTCATTACTTCCACGTCTGCTGGTCTTCACCTGTTCAAATTTCATTTTTCAGCGGCGTCCCTACAGTTGGTAGGCTGCGTCTATCGATCTTTTCAACTTCCAATTACATTTATCCTTTCTAATTCAGCGAACAACTAAACATCTTCACATCCTTCATTTCTGACTTAATCCCGTAATGTGACTACCCCCTCAGGTAACAGCCATATCCTAAGCACACCTTAAGGAAGTCATCTTTCTTAAGGTGCCACAACTATGCCACCACAAATGCGCATTAGCAGATTTCCATTTTCGAAGCATATTATTACAGCCCCTACTAGAGTTCCGAAATTTCATGAGTGGAGCCTGCACAGTATACCCTTCTTTGAACGCTTCTTCATGTCCATCACTCACCTTCGAAGACACTTGTGCCTAGTTAAACGTCACAAGATTTTACTCCATCTTACTCTAATCAGATTTTCAATTTCAAACGGTCTGGTCACAAAAAATAACTGCTTTCAGATTTTTGCGNGTCTTTGCGAGTAGCCGAGTCAATCGGCCAATAACCGTTTTATTCAGCATATTTTGTTAGTAATGGAACCTGTTGCTCATATGAACGAATTACAACAGCACATATCATTCCAGCTTTTTGGATATGCTTCCATTCTGGTTGTCTCAATTAACACCGCATTCCGAAAAAATAGTCATTGAAGCCACGGGAATCAGTTTCGATAGGTGAGATCGAACAGATACGGTTCACACGCACGCGATTAAACGGTTTTCCCAGGAAAGCAAAAAGCGAGATAAAAATAGTCCCCAGCAGTGCAATAGATCCTCCTGAGAGAACCTCGGAAATCAGTGGAGAATTACTTCTCAAGAATTATGAGTCCTGAAATGATTAGAAGAAGCTGTCTGGAGCATTGCACAATACTGCTTGAAGAGTTCAGTCGAAGATATGTCAGTCGAAGTATTACTATCTTCCAACTTAGATAAATGTTCTCACCACATGTATAACGATTTTCCGTCGAAGCGCCGTTAATACTGAGCAAAGAAATAAAGGCTTCAATTAGCTGAGTGAAAAACAACTGCGAATTCTGCGAAAGCGGCGAACTAAGCTGTGCCAGAAATTGCACTGCTGGGAACTTCGACAATATCCTGGAAGCGCTGGCAGAGATGAGGGGGGACACGTTTCTATGTGTTTACTTTCTTTTTTTCATATATATTATATTCAGACGAAGCATGCTTCTATCTCGGAGAGTTTTTCTGCGTGCCGAAGTTACTGACCGGCGCTTAAAATTAAAGCACAATTTTTAAACTTAACTCTTCTATGCCATCAGCGACTAGGCATCGATATCTTCCACAGCGTTATGTATATACATGTAATTAGCATAAAAATTTCTTTACATTCAGTGACGGTCATGTTTTGTTAAGTGTCATCTCATAATTCAAGCCGTGCGCAATAAATTTTGAATTTAAATTTTGAGTGAATTTCAAACGAGCCGAAATGAATTAAAATGCAGTTCATAAATTTTTAAAGCGTTTCTGAATAATATCTCGTTTCGCTAGGAGACAAATTTTTACTAATCTTGAGAATGAAAAAGTAGGTGAGCTTTCACTAGTTATACTACTTTTAAAATCTTCCAGTGATGTTCACAAATTAGTCACTACCTTGTAATATCTCTTCTTTGACACGGTGACACATTTTTGCAAACAGACATGCACATTGAATCTTTTTTATTAGTGAAGTTAGTTTGAACCATCGACACAAGGACGTTTTGACTCTATTAAGTGAACAACTGGGAGAGCGCTCCTTGCAGATCATTTCTAACAATATCTACGAAGCAATAAAACGATGACCGACCAACCGCAAAAAATAATTAAACAAAAAACTTTCCTTTCTCATTCCTAGCAGCAGCACCACTGCAGATTGCGTTTTTGCAAATTTTCTTATCTTACACTCACTAAGAAGCTAAACGGCAATAAAGAAACCCAGTTCGAAAAGTCGTGCTAAACCGTCAGTTCCGCCTAACAATTGCTTCCAGTGTTTTGCACGTACTTCGCAGGCTGACGACAGCGCAGAGAAGCATGCCATAAATATGCATATGCCGCAGGCACGATGTCATACTAATGCAGTCCTTCAAAATAACGCATATAAAGAAATTGCTCAAAGAAGAGTTATTATCCAAAGGCATGAAGAGAATAGGATTTTTTACATACTGTATAGTTCCGCCTGACCAGAATATTCATAGCAGAATGCTTGGGAGGTAAGAAGCCGATGCAATGCAGTCGACGTCACTTAAGTTATGCTCCTAATTGGAGGACTTACGGCGATTATCAGGTAAGGACGTTACATTTCAAGTGATGGATACTATCATTAATCCAGAAGATGTTTTGTTGAACCACCTCTGGTGGGATCCTTCAGACATTGTTCGGCTAAACCCATAGGAATCGAAATTATTGGAAGCCAAAAGCGTGAAGCACATTACTACCCTCTAAAAAGTTAACGCAAACACATCTGCACAATTCCTAACTTGCTCCAACAGACTCAAAGAAGCTATATCTTTGTGTGCAAGGTGAAGGCACCTAAAAAACTTTAGCACGTTTCCAAGGAAGGAGAGCAATGCGGGAAAGCTAAAGAAAAGAGCGCAAGAAGAGCACACGAAAAACAAAGCAAGTTCACATTATTCAATGATCGAAAGTCAATAAGCTGAAAAACGCTCAGATCACTTAGAAATAATATCAAGAATCATCAAGATTCTTGAGGCGGTATGTGGACGGATCAGAAAGGCAAGTCGGATCAACCTGATGCTGGATCTCTACANGGGCAAGTCGAATCAACCTGATGTTGCATCTCCACAATGCTAAAAGTTTGGTCGGAATGTGAAGGAACAATGCGACGACGTGCTCAAGTCCAACAACAATACAGCGTTGTCATCCAACACGAAGCGTTTATTACACTCGTCGATAACGCTCATGAACGCTGTCTTAAATGTTAATACCCCTAAATTATCAGTCTACCACTGATAAGCAACCGAAATATCGTTTGCTACATCAACATCAGCATAGAGATTACACATTTTCCATGTATTAGAAACTGCAACACTAATCAAAATTCATATCTGAGACCATGCCTGGAGGCGCATCATATCAGTTACTCATTTCTTTCTATCGATTAAAGGGGTGATATTTTGGTCAGCAGTATTTTTGGTGACTCTAATAAACTGACTCTATAGAAACGAACTCAATGCGCCTGCTTTTGTAGTCGTACATCAAGTTAAATTCAACGAAAGCAAACGATTTTAAAAGCTCATCCACTGCAACGCCTCTTTATGGCCATCTGAGTTTAGTAGAATTCGAGATGTCCTATGCAACTTGAAAGTGCAATATCAAGTAAACCATCGCCCTTAGTAATTTGTCCAACGAAAGACAATCGCGCTCCGAATTGATTTTCAGGCGAATGATGTGAAAAATTCAGAAATGGATTTTAATCCAGAGAAAAAGAGGAATGCAATGCGAGGAAATTGCACAGTCTTCTAGGCGCAGTGATATCTAATGCATAGGCATCAGTATTGAAGAGAGGCTCTAAGCCTGAAGCCTGAATTCTAACAATTCTAAGAAAGTTTGAAATCATTTTTTGAATACTGTTCTATAACGACCATGAAATAACGCGAGTTAAACAATCGTCAATATCTGATATCCTCAAGAAAGCAATTCGTCAATTGTGTGGACCTCTAACAATTCGGATTCTTTAGTCTTTAACAACAGAAATACAAAATATGCATTTCCAAAATGTAATATGTGAAAAAGGCGGCAGAGATTCATGTGAAGCGCATAAGAAACTTCTCTGATGTTTGAACATTGCTGAATACCACAAATATGTGAGCACACATGGCGGAGGGATGTCAGATGCTCAAAAATGAGTTAAGGAGGTAGGTTCTGAATAAAAGCAACTTCTGTTATAGGACCAATTGTTTCATAGTTAGTGACTATCATAAGTGTTGAAAAACTAGAGGAAAAAAGGTCTGAAAACAAGTAAGTGATAATAGATGAGTGATATTTGGGCTGTTTCTTAGGGCTATGGTGTAGCGCAAGGTTTGCAATATTTGAGAATTCTTTTTCATTACACTATATTTTCTGAATCTCACATAACACAACTACCTTCCGTCGAATGTCGAAGATTTTGGAAGTTTTCAAAGAAAAACGCACACTATTTAATATAAAAGTATAGGTTACTTCGAAATCTGCACCACTCTACTATGCAATTTGGAGTAATTATGAATGACATATGTACTAGATCGTTACCTACAATAGATTATTAGAATATTATGCCCTCATCAAGACGCAACCCCAGTCCAAATCAGGGAGAAACAGACAATGAGACTATTTAACACTAGGAATTACGGTTGCTGTCTATGCACGTCTTAAATGCTGAAAAATGTTGAGCAGTTACGAGGAAACAACATTGTTTGATTTTCGCATCGATCGCAATAAAATTATTTGTGCGTCGCGTTTATCGCTTCGAACGTTGAATAAGCTTAGTGGTCAAAACGAGATTATGAGTGATCGTTGTGCTCATTTGCGAAACAATCTCTGAAAGCTCAATACTGCATCGTCGTGTCTCTGTCCGCGCGAGCATTTATATATGTGTTCATCTGCCAGTTCAACACGAGGGCTACTTGTCTAAAAGAATTACAGATGTAAGCATAATATCCATTACCTTCGACAGCACATCTTTGTCTACGGCATATTGTCGCACTTTGCCATTGATCCAACAATTTCGGAATAAGCTATTGATGTTAAGCATACAACCAATTTTGCTGACGATTTACGTCAGTTAGATTATCATTTTGCACCGACCGAGTCATCGAGAAATTACCTTTATTTGAGGGATTTATATGCGCAGTAAGATTTAAAAAGCAATACTCTGCACCTTTCACTACTAATTGGATGCCCGTGAATATTGTTGGTGAGGTGAGTGCTGCGCAAAGATGTATCTTACCCCATTATGCAGTAGCTTTGATGCATTTCTCCACTTTAGATCATTGCTTCTACAAACGTCAACAGCAAACTACAATCATTTAATTGATACTTGTTGAAAAGGTGCCACACTCAGTAATGAGTATCAGTTGGCGGCTATCAAATTTTCTGCGAAACATGATAAGCTAGACAATGAAGCATTATTATGGATCATCGATCAGTCATAAGTAATAATGCAATGCAGGCGTTTACAGAATAACGCAGACATTTCGTATAACTATTTAAACAGTAACGAAAAATTTATCAGCCATTACTGTAATTAGGAAATAAATTTCTCTGCGGCTGGCATCACAAACCAAAGAGTCATATACAAGGCTGAAGAAAAGAAACGCTCGTTTTGTGATATTTAAAAATTAAAATTACTCCAAATGCTGCAGTTTCGAAATGCAGCCAACGATGAATCAGAATAACATCCCCATAACAATATGAGCAGATGCGTGGCTAAAATCGTTTCGTTAGTAGTGCAAAATTGCAAAATAACTGCACAACAAAGCGGTGAATGGGAAGGAGAGCTGGCTATAAGAATGCTTAGCTGGTAGTGTATGACTCAGAAATGTGTGCAAAAATTATAAAATCATGTGGGTGCACTTAACAAACGGCTAACAAAAACTTTCAACGTTGAATGTGACTGTTCGCATTTGGTGGGAAATTTTTGATCAAAATGAACTTTTTTGATCCTCAATATTTACCAAATAATTCAATGCATTCGGTTAGTCTCATAGGTAGTTACTTTAAAAAAGTTTTATAAATGCACAAGACAAGCACCATCAGCTACCTATAGAAGGAAAAACACGCTGAATAAAGCACTCATATTATGTCTGACCCAACCACTGCTACAAATCTTCTGCAAATGAAGCATTTCTTGAACCTAACCAGATGAAAGTGCAAGAGGACTCGTTGCGGAAAGCATAGAAATTCTTCATACCGCCATTTAAGTATTAAAAACTCCGTTAGCGGTTGAATGGTTAATTTGAAAGCCATAGGAGACCATTATGATGTGTGCAATATTTAGCACTGCGAGAAAGAGCCTTTAAGAAAGCCANGTGATGATGATCTAAAAGAAACTTTATAATCGAATTGTGGAAATTAAGTACAATTGCATTGCAACTGCAATTAATTCAATCAATCAGTTCAATTACATATCGCTGAGACTGCTGGACTATTTCTAAAATATGGGATGCGCACATCGCCACATCGCCTATCGAACGGAACATTAACAAAACAAGTTCAACCACTACAGTTACCACTCGAATAGCACTGCACCCATGCTCGGAAGTACAAGCCGTTAGCAATTTCTCCAAGCAACAAGCAGGTTGAGAGAGAGAGAGTGAGCGACGGGGAGGCAGAGAGAAAGAAAAAGAGCATTTTGCTTTAATCAATCAATCTGGAAGATTTTATTTCCGAGGCTAACTCGAACAATCGTACGATATAAATTTGCATGATTTATATACTTTTCATACCTCTCTACAAAGTTGTTACATATCAAAGCGTTTAAAATATAGCGATGAAACGGATGAGAGTACTTATGATTTTGAGTATTGCAGTTCACGTTATAACATTGCAAATTTAATCGAAGAAATGATACGGCATTTAATTATTTAGTATTCCTTTTGTGAGTGAAGGATTGAACTGAATTTACAAAAACTTTCATTTGCATAATAATCTGTATTTGCGAAAAGCAGAGAACATTTATGCATTGCATTGCAATGGTAAACTCCCCAAGATTTGTTGCAATTTTGGCGTTGTTTTCTTTGTGTTATCTTGCGTACGTATACTACTCCAGGCGTGCAAGCGTTTCTGCCGATAGTGATTTTTACATCACACTCCCAACAAGACAATCTGCCAAAAATTTGATTACCATGATTGAGCGTTCAAGGGACAATCTTAAATCCAACTTATGTGAAAGAAGAGAAAATGGAAAAAAAATTATTGCTTGTCAAGGGAAGAAGCCTTTCATATCTGCCTGTGAAGGGAACAAACCTCTCATATCACATGAATACAAGGAAATGTGTCAACCGCGAAATGAACTTTCCTAATCAGAACACAAACAATTACTCTATTCGTTTACAATTAAAGATTGTTCATGAGTGGCTTAATTCTTGCGCTTTTTGACTCTCATTTCATAATAAACATTCGATACAGAAAGTGTCGAAGAACAGTTTCAAATGAATACCGCAGAATTGATTGCATTTCGATTATTCCACCGTATGAAAAAGTTATTTCTTCGCCATATACAGGCGGTCTCCTAAATAAGAAGCTTGCGTTTAGCATGCGTCAGCTTCTATTTTATACAATTCCTTAACTAAGACAACCCCTTGGGTGACTTCATTACGCTTTTCAACACCTTACTATTCCTTGTGGTGCAAAAGGCATTTATTGACTTACTTTGAATCGCCTCAAGCTTGATACAATTCTACCATNCATAGCTCGTTTTTATGCATCATGTAGTGTTGCTTTTGTGGCTCGCCTACTATATTATGCCACTTAGAGAATAGCATAAAATAGTTTGAATTATTGCAGTGCAAGTATAGAATAACATAAAATTGTTTAAATATTTCCTGAATTTATGGAGTAGCACAGAATAGTTTCTGCGTTTGGAATTGACAGCCTAAAAGTTGAAATTTGCCTTGAAATCATTCCGTTAATTTGAACTGCTGTCTCATTTTCGACTGCTTTTTGATTCATTTCCATTTCTCAGCAAACTGGCAGGATAGNTAAACTGGCAGGATAGATCTGTGTGCATCCTCAAACTTCAAATGTGATTTCCTATTACGGATTATGGAGAAAGATTAAAGCGTTAGGTGCTTAAAGAAAGAGGCACTCCAACAAAATTCTGCTCGCTGTCATCGGCAAGAAAGAAAGAAAGCGATTGAGGGATCATTTCGCTTTGTGAAAGGTGATAAGGTGATTGCATCTATGCATTTCCCTAAATNGATGTCAAACAGTGGGGGAAAGGAAGGAGTGGATGCTTCGTTTCAGCAAAGCAAAGTTTTTTACTGGAGTAGAAGACGATAGAGAAATTAGGAGATCTGCAAGATGCGCAATCGCCAGATAAACTAGCTCGCAGTGTCTAGGTGTGGCGTTTGCCGTGTTGTTGGAATTCGGCAGTGTTTCGGTTTATTTACGTAGGCAAAGCTTTAAAGGCGTTAGTGTGAGTGCAAGCTAGCGAGAACGTGGACGAATTTTTGAGGATTTCATTCGTTCTATGCATAAATGATTTTCTTTGCACTGGTGGATATGCTTATATACACTTGTTCAACAGTTTTGTGCATTGAAATTGACATATTTGGCACAGAATCTATTTTGTTTTCCAAAATATTCTCTCGGAATCATATCTTTGCATTTATTTGTGTGCGTTGTTGGATGAATTGAGCTTGCGGGCAATCAAACAAATTCTATGACGAGGAACTTCGGCGGATGTAATGTATTCGCAGATTTACATCATACCTCAATGCTTCGCCATTGTTATGCATATTATGCATAAATGTTTATGGCTTAATCATTCTGTTCAGCGTAGTTTCATGCTGAAGAGATGAATTTTTTGTTAATTCCTATAAACTTTGGTTAAGATATGATTACAATATAGCACACTCTTATATTTTTTGTTATGGCTTCGTTAATCGTCCTGTTCAACGTAGTCGCAGTAATGCGCATTACGCATAAAAGTTGAGCGAAATTCATATAACGAACTAATGACCACAAAATGTATAAAGGGAACGCATCTCTTAGCTTTTGAAAATTGGAGCCTTCAGGAAAAATTTAAAAGCCTTTCACGTTCGTTGCTCTTCT
This sequence comes from Baylisascaris ailuri, assembly GCA_022845575.1. NCBI lineage: Eukaryota > Metazoa > Nematoda > Chromadorea > Rhabditida > Ascarididae > Baylisascaris > Baylisascaris ailuri. The sequence goes on from JAAVTS010002860.1 coordinate 23,826, forward strand.
TCATATTTTCATAGGTTCGAATCCTTGCAACTTCAGCATCTAGTTTCACTTAGAACCATTCAGAATTCATCTGGAATTTGTTAATTCGATTTAAACTTCGAAAATCGTCATTGAAACCGATTAATCAATCACTGCGCATTATATTTGTACTTTCAATAAATAATAAATTTTACATACGAGGACAAAGTTTTCGGGAAATACCTTTGCGCCTTACCCGTTTAGTTTGTTTAATATAGTTCAAAACTGTGTGAGCAATGACTTTTGCTCTATATGAAGAGAACACGTTTGCTGAAAAACATTGCAAGTTTTTTTAACAACGTTCATGAATAATAGTAAATAGTGGCTTGCACTGCACATCGTTGTTCTGTTCTTTCACAGATTTCTGAGGAAGCTTATTGTTGCATCTAAAAATCATGTCTGCCCGTTTGCACCACAGTTTTAACGGGCAGACCACCCACAAAGGCAATGGCAACGAAATTTGTAGGTGTAATTCATTTCAATGAGTAAACAGTGAGATTTGACACCCACCGACTGTGGCTTTCACATGCGTGGCAGCTTGGTGTAGGATGTAGAAATGAAAACTTTATGCTATAGAAGCAAACCTGGAGCGCCTTTCCACTTATTTCCTTTCAGATTTCATTGTATTGAGAAATTGAGCATGTGTTAGCATCGTACATCATTCTTGTCTGAACTCTGAATTCATATTTTGTGCGTCAATACAGCGAAAGAAACTGTCCACTTTTTTCCAATCTGAATC
>JAAVTS010002861.1:0-21119 GCA_022845575.1 Baylisascaris ailuri
GCGGAGGGAAGTTGGTGCAATGCGTGGGAAATGAATTTGGTACAACTGATTATTGGTAAAATCCGAACAACCCGACGGGATTTTACCACGGTGAATTACAAAACGCTATATTTTAACATAACACAAAATCATTAGTAATTAATATTTTCAATCCGAAAGTACTGCCTGTCTATTATGGCCCCTAAATGAAAAATGTATGATATTTTAGTAAAGCAAAAACCGGAATTTAACCGGTCCGAAAAATCGGAATCTAACTGGCCTGGCGAAATATCCCTCAAAATTAGGCCTTTTATGTACCAATGAATGTGAGCAATTACATCAACGATTCTCAATTTATTTTACGTGTAACATTTTACATAAAATATTGCTCTTTCAGAAATTTTTATGCAAAAATTGCTTCCTTTTTTAAATAGTAGAATAAATTTTCAATGCTGTCTTATCAAAACATAACAATTCTAAAATATCCTGAAAAGTTCTTTATTAAAATTCATTAACGCATTCAAATTATTTGATTTAGTTCGAATTATTTTATTTAAAATAATTTATGTCAATCCACTATGAAATTCACTATAATTCAAAATATAATCAAATATAATTAAAGTATATAAAATTCAATTAGTAAAACGATATGTAAACCCACTTAAGGGTATCCATTATCACCAATGTTATATGTCGAAAGTGAATCTACACATTCTCGTCTGACTTCCTTATTGATATTACTCGCGTAAAGTTTGAAATGAAACCTTTCTGAACATATCTTCAATCATAACGAATTAAAAAGTTCATAAATAACACCCCCCACATTTTTTTCATTACTTGAATGAAATCATGAGAGGCGCAAATGGCAGAAGCGTATCAAAAGAGATGGCGCAATATGCGTTTTTCTTCAACGTTTAAGGTGATCGACCGGTTTAGTAAGCCATTAACAAACAATGCAATTATATGCAGCATGATAGGCATTTCTTTGCTTTGAAAAAAAACCTATTTTTTAAAATTTTTTTAAAATTTCCCTCTCAACAATGTGTTATAAAGCACATGCTCATTTTTTGCCCTCTTTAAACTTCGAGAACTTTCTTTTAAATTCAGTGGATCAATATGAAATATTATACAACTTTGGTGGTCCCCTAGTTGAACACACCAAACCAGCAGACAGGTAAGCAGGCAAACGCAAGTAAGATAGGTAAATAGACAGGTAAACATAAGTAAACATAGTATGAAGCAGGAAATGTCCTGTGGGAAGAAGCCACTTTGCGGATGAGTACAAATAATCAACAAAGAAAAACGAAACAAAGATTGATAGTAAAACTGAAGAAACTACAGTTATATAGGTGATAATCATTATTTGATAACGAGTGAAAACATCGTTCACAAAGGTGGTCCAATCCCGTGCTATTCCCTTCGGGATATGAAGCTCTCGTCGACGACAAAGAAGGTAATATATTTCTATCCCCTGAAGCATTTACACTGAAGGCAGAGGACTGCGAGTCCGGGTTATGCCCGCGGGCAACGTTTTCACTGACTCTCAGAGAGCGATTGTCACCCAAATCTGTGCTAGAGTGAAGTTGGTTCTATCATTAGAAATATTCATATTATAATATAAGCAAAATTTTGGAGATTTTTAATTTCAAAAAGGCAAATCAAAACACTCGCAGATATGAAATCGCATTTATGATCTTTGACAAGATAAAATTTACATAAATGCATTTGAAAACATTCAACTTTCTTTTTTGCATATTAATATGTTCATTGATGTTCATTACCCTTCCGATGGGAAATTTCTCCTTCCTGTTCATTCCCCTCCCCACATCCAATCCCCATCCCTCCATCGTCGTAGTGAAAGATTTTCCTTTTGTATTAGGCAGATATAACGCCCTCAAAAGGATAGGAAGGTGTAGGGATATACCTGTATAAGCATCCTTAGAACTCAATTAAAACTATGGCATCGTTCCGCTACAATATATGACGTTTTCGCACAGAAAAACAAATGAGGAAAATTTTAGAGATAGGAAATTGATGAAGTGTCTCAATGAAAGATTCCAAGAACAAAATCTGAGGGGAGGTTTTGGAAAAGAAAGCAGAAAGGTATTTCACCGAAATAACACTTGAAGATAATACAAACGCAAAGGTTGAATAAATTTATTCAATGCGACCAAATGTCAAATTTTCTAACTGTCCCTTTCAAAAAAAAAAAAAAAAAAAAAAAACAAGCAAACAAAGCAACGGAAGTACACGTTACACAAATGTCCAAAGCTATTATTGCAACATCATATATTCAGTGGTAGAAGCAATCTTCACAAATTTGAAATGAATGATTCTCATTTCTTGGTCATTACACTGACCACAAGGTGCCACTGACCATTAAAATTCACCACAATTTGCAAACCTTTAGGATATTTGTATTCGACGTCCGTGTCGATGCCTGCACACGCTACACTTCCGTAGAGACGGTCCATTATATGCGCAAGCTCAACTGCAAAAATCAATCACATCATCACAGCATAACTGCGGTAATTTTATCATGCAAGGAAAAAAAGGTTAATTTCATCTGCTCAATGAGGGATTGGTCGTCAGTGGCCATCATTCCTTCCTTCAGGATCTTTAGTCGCTTTTATTAACCGCAGAGTTTCTTCAGCAACTATCAGCTTTTTACTTCTATAGTGGGACCATCCAGCAACCTAGCGAAGAATTTGGCTTTAATGGATTTAAAAATTCCTAATGTTAGTTTTCCTTCTCTCCTCTGTTTGGATCCTGTTATGACTTAGCTGACCTATTATCTGCCCATTTATAATTTATTATACAAGCCACGAATGCGCCATTTAATACTACAAAACATGTTTTTCGCATCAATGACCGTTCACATTTTTCATCTTGAGCAATAGGGTGTTGTTTTCAATACTTCTTTACAAGAAATACCCACAGAATAATAGAGACAAAACAGCATCTCATGAAATAACCATTATGTCCTCATATCTGCCATAACAAAAAAAGCTCATTTATTTACTTACTTACATTTAATTCTAGTGGGGAAAGGATGAGATAGAATGAGGGGAAGAGGAGCCGTACCTGCTTTAATTGGACGTGGTACACCACCGACGAACACTGCACGATGAGCCCAAATTGAAATATTCGGATCAACCACATAGTCGGCATCAGCTAAGCGCCATGGCCGAATTTGCACCTGTAAAATTAATAAATTCCGTTTCTGTAGCTTCATGAACTAAATTCTTCTCTACGCGCATTATAAAAATACAGTGCTCTAATAAAAAAAGAATCATTTTGATACAGAAGGTCGCAGAAACATAAGTCAAAAGAAGAATCAAACAAACGACTGTTGCTTAAAATTTTTTCGATGAAATTAAATATCGGAAAAGTTTTTGAGTGTAAAATTTAAACATTGTTGTTATTCTTGAATGCATCAGTATGCAGAAAATATTTCTTTAAGAGTCATAAACGCTATGAAAAAGTATCATAATTAAGGTACCAGCTTATCGGGTGAAAGTGGGCTCGAGATATAGAGAAAGAGTTTTTCATCCTCTACAAAGCACGATTGCACCAACGCACGAACACTCATTTCATATTCGAAAATGAGGAATACATAACCTGCAAATTCTTCATAAACGAACGCATCCAGGTGAGTGAACTCCAATTACTTACCTCATATTATAAACTTACTCATTACATTAAAGCGATTACCGTGCTTATTGAATCATAAACGGGTTATAAATATATTTAAAGACAAGCATTAGATTGAAAGACGATGTGTTTACCACTACGTTTCCTCCATTGCAAGAAAATTATTACAGCCGCAGCAACAGACTTCGACTAATTTCAGCACCCAGCTGGTCTTTGGGAAATGTACCTGACGAAAGTGGTGGGGACGAGATCACTCTCAACCCTCATAACAGGGATGATTTGGCTGCAAGATTTCCAAGCAGTCCCGCACCACAGACACCAAACATCCCTAGGATGTTCCAGGTGTGAGTCCCACATACCCTACGCCACATTTATTCTCGATGAGCTTCCCTCTTTTTGTGCATAAATTTCCGCACATCCAAATATAATGAGTGCTATTGTTTCGTGTGTATGTGCATCTGTCTGCATACTGATTTATTATTCAACCAATCGAAATTTCCGACAATTATATTGTCAAGAAAAATAGCACATTTAACTTGACCTTCTCCAACGATTGCTGACAGAATTATTAAGTTTACAAGCAAATTGGCATACTTCATTAAACGCTAACGAAAGTGTTTGTCCAGTTATATCCCAATTTTAATAGATTCTCATCGGTATTATAATCGGCTCCAGTGTACGTGTTTCCGCTAATTTTAAAAAAAGTGACTCGAATACTTTTTTTTTCACGGTCTTACTAAAAGCTAATGCATATCCATCGGGATTAAGTCCAGCGATTATTTTTTGAGAAAAGAAACCACTCGAGGCACCTTTAGTTCATCCGGTTGTTATTTCTAACATGTTCCCACTATCGATGCTTTGAAAAAAATTTTATTAGGACCATTCGATTTTAAGTCAACGAAGGCAACCGTTACTTCTACTATTAAAACACCACTCGTAATTACTTTCAATTTTCCACTACAACTCAGACAATACCTATAACATATGAACTTATAATAAATTATTGCATGAAATATTTCAATGCATATAGATATCTGAGCAATGATTAAGGCTCATTGCTTAGCATTAAGAAATTAGAGATCAATTCCCATGTAAGTATTTAATCAAGGTGGAATGATTAACGAACATAAATTTTACATTGTAAAGCTGTAAAAACAAATCATTTAAATAACTTATTCACTATAATAAACATAAATTTAATGCCAAGATAATAAAACATTACGATACCTTTAGGTGGGAAATAGCTGTTATTTTCGTTCTTATTTGGCCAGTCAACAACCAGTGGCCCAAAGCTGCTGAATGTTGCCGACAGTTCATCTGAAAACACATCCCTCGTTCAAACCTTATATAAAATCTAACCGAGAGATGTGCTTGTGGAAATGCGTCTAAATGGTTTAAATTCTAGAGGACCTCCTGTCTAGGCTACTAATAATAGCTTATGATAGTAGTCCTATGAGTTAATGTGCTAAGTTGAAAAATAAATAAATAAGAGAATAACAAACAAATAAATATTCGCTGCATAGCTGAGTGACCCAGTTGGAAAATATGTTTAACAACAAGCTTATACAGACGAATTTGGAGCGATATATAATAACAATCGCGTTCTTCTTTTAGAAATGCTAGGGACGATTGTTGTTACAAAAATTCTCAAATGAAGCTCTTTTTCAGTGAAGAAACCTCAAAAGCCTTGAAGAAAAATAATTGCTTTTATTTGTGGAAGACAAGAAAATAAGACAAGGAACAATATACCACCAATTCAGCACTGGAAAGAAATGCATGCGAATGCCGCACCTCCTCTACCCATATTTGGAATAAAAACCTCTCAAAAAGCTCAGGAGATCTAATATCGCGGAGAAAATTATTGAAAGATTAAAAAAAAGAAATTGTTGACATTCCGAATGTCTAGCAAAGGTAAGGAATGCGGCTAGTTTGGAGAAAAATGTGAGAAATGAATAAAAAATTGAACAATACCTTCGTCAATATCAATTGGGAGACCACCAGCGAATACCTTGCGAGAGTATATCTCCGACCCTGGATTGTATTGATAGTAGAGATCGGATTTGATCGCTTTGCTAGAAATAGGAAGCTGAATGGATATGAAGAGCCAGAAATTTATGCTTTTTGTCTCATTTGATGAAGCTGTTCAAGTATTTCAGATACACCTGAACCAAATTTTGCTTTGAACGTTTTTTAAGATATTCTCTCTGAAAGAATTGCCAGAAATATACCTGGCAATAGCCGACGTCAATAATCAATTGAAAGTATCCTGTGGAAATTTTTTCAGCAGTTATGGATGTTACTTTCCAACATTAGTATAAGAAAGAGAAAATTAACAACGTCACACACTAGTTTTCTCATAGCAAATACCAAATTTTACGATTCTGTTCACCTGTATGGAATGGCTTTAATAAGTTGCTTACCATATGCCTGTTGCTTGTTGGTTAGCAGGAGTATGTACATTTCCCGCTTCGCAATCAAGACTAAATGAGCCAGGATAAGCGAGTGCCCGTTTAATTCCCTAAATAAACGGCTATAATTATTGACAGTCGAACAATACACACATGGCAATGGATAATTTATCAGACCTCAAAAAAAATTTTAATTTGACCTTTGCATCGCTGGATTTTCAATAGACAACAGATGCAATCATTTCATTTAATAGTGATGCTTAATGAATTTTTCCTCAATTTCTTCTCAGTTTGGATTTGCTCAATCTGGATCTCACTGTACGATAGAAACCTCCATCAATGTGTTCCTGATGTGAATCTTACAGCTTCAAATAATAGTTCTCTTTTTGGTTTGGTCTTGAACGTTCTTGCCACTGAGGACGTCGGTGACGTTGAAGAGCCTCTTTATATATTTCATTATAACTGTAACCTTAACGAACTTTCAAACCATCTCATGTATTAATAAAAACCTACGAAAAAAGTGATTAATTTTTTCAAGGCCAATAACGAAAATGTGTGCTCATAAAATTGAATAGGGGAATAAGAATAAAGGCTTTTTAATATATTAACATTAAACTTCCTACAAAACTTCCTTCAAATCAATTTCTGAAAAGACTATGATCGTTTAAGTGTCCAACAGTGTACAACAATTTTGGAAAAAAGTTTCTACCTCTGGGTAGGCGAGAAGTAATCTCGCAATGCCGTTCATTGCAAAAAAAGTCTTCCGCCCTTATTGGTCGTACTCGAGCGTTCAATTTCAGGCTCCTTGAACCATGCAGGAGGCAAGACAGCACATAATTTAACTAGAAAAGGGCAGGAGGGCAAAGGGAATCCACCCTCCCGTTTGCCCCGCTAACTCATCTCTCGTATCTCTTTTCTTCAATCTTCGCCCCGTCCCTACTGGTAAGTTACAACATAACAAACGTTCTGAAGGAGGAAGGAAAAGGATGTGATAGCCAGGTTGATCTAATGCTGATCTATCCACAGTCCAAAAGGGTTAATTTTCATTCCATCTGGCTTAGTAAGTCTGATGTTAAAATATGCAGGATGGGCGTGAGATATGCTCATTAGTACTGACTATGCAAAAAGATAGTGAAAGAAAAGAAGATGGAAATAAGTAAAACCGAAGGCACAACCTTGCAGAGGTATTGGTAGTACTCATAATAGCATCGATCCTGCCACATCTGATCGCGACGTCCGAACTGTGGTTTCAGATGGCACAAATCACCACAGCGCTGGAAGTATTCCTCGACGAGATCATGATGACGTTGGCGCAGTCTCTCTTTGTTGGCTTTGTCACCTTCCGCATTCTTTGCTCCATTGGTTGGCCACTTGGACACTGCTGCGTCTAATATATCGCATTAAACGCATCAACTTGGATTCAACAACTGTTAAAAAATATTTATGCAGCATTCCTCTTGCAAATGTGGTAAAATGTTCTAAGTCACATGAGGCGTTATAACATCTCCCAAAATTACATAATCCTTATCTCGGATTTCTCTCATTCCATCCAAATGAACATTTTGCGGATTCAATCATATCTTAAATTGTCTGCTTTCACGTCGTTCTGGCCCTCTTCTCCCCTCCTTCCCCTCCCCTCGCTTCAGCTGATGACAGACGCTCCCGATGTGCGTTATGATTTCCTGAATTGCGAACATAAAAGAACTTTCACACAGCTCACAGCATATACACAACTTCTAACCAGACTAGAATGGCAAATTCCATAGTCCTAAGTACTCTTCAGTTTCATTTTTCGAGTCGATTTTTTAAAGGAATCTTTAGAGGTTTTTACTTCATTGTTCAAGCGACGCCTCGCTAATTCTTTAGAGGTTTTTACAAATCAGCCACGTCAATTTGCAAAGAAAAAACACTTTGAAAATTCTTTGACGAATAAGATTGTCACCCAAAAATTCGATTAAATTTGCCCAACCGAAACTAAATACACCTTGTGAATGTGGTCTCGAAGATTGAATTCTGGATGCAATCAGCGAATGATATAATTGAACGCATAAAACAGCTTACTATTGGCAGTCTTCAGTTGTGCACGAATTCCATGAGATCTCGGCACGTTGAAAGATGTCGCTGATGTTGACCCGATAGACTTGGCTTCTTTATCTGAGGTACCTTCATACGTATTACGCAGGATCTGTAATAGTGTATCTCGAGTCAAAAATAAATCAGGCTTCTGCGAGATGATAATTTAACAAACACATAACTTGTGTCATATGCCAAGGCCAATTATTTTAGTCTCGCTTAAACTCGGATGAGAGCCGCATATTGTTTAATGGCCAATGAGTAATACGGCACATGGCAGTTGATCCCGGAACCTCTCGATTGCCGATCGAATGATTTACTATTGCGCTATTGCGGACAATTTCAGTGCCCACTATTTCTTGCTTAGATTCCGTTGGTTTTAGTGTGCATCAATAATGCAACATGCTTAATGAGAGTGTCACGCTAACTTGACTGACAAGCGAAAGGTTCACACGTAACGCCCTCCCCCTAACCCTGCAGAAATGCAGTGGAATTCTTCCTCAAACAATGACCATCATCCGAATCTCAGTCTGACTAAAATATTTAGCTCCAAAATGTGTTCTCAATCACGTATATCCGAAAGTGCTCTATGGTGCTGATACTAAGTCTAGTTTGATTGTTGGTGTTTCACGTTCCTTGAGCTTGTTATTTATATGTGCAGTAGAACTGACAAAAGCTAAGCAGAAAATGGCCGATGAAAGCGGTGGCGTCAGCTTTGTTGTAAGTATTCGCGCCAAAGTAATAAAAGGGTTCACTGCAGTAAATGCACAAAGTTTTAATCTGTTTGGAACAACGCAATTTGAGCTGAGAGCTCAATTTCGGTTACAACACAGACGGAAAGACTGCAAGGCATAGAGGACCAAATAGGTAACAAATGAATACTGTAACAATTCAGTGAAGGGTCACCGCTTGCACAAGGTGTTTTAGGAAAAAGTGAAACGATGGGACAAAAGTTTGCGCATGAATATAGGATAACCAATGAGCGATGAGATATCAGCCGGTGTCCAGTCTGTAAAGAATCCAGATAGTAACAGAGACGATTCACCGCAAAAAGCGGCTATTGGAGACAAAATTGGCTTAGCTGGACACCTCATCGAAGTCATCCTCGACGATGTGAATGAGGTGAATACCTCGTTCTAACAATTTCACACTATATATCGTTGCATAATAGGATAAATCCAGGAAAATGTACAACGAGGGTAAAATTTTCATAGCGATATTTACGGTTTATATTTATTCACAACTTAGGCAATAGTTTGGCTTCAATACGCTTCAAACAAAGTGCAAAAACTTTTCCACCTTAATCATCTGAGAATCGCATGGAGCTTATCAAATATTTGGCATAGATGGTGACCTGATTTGTTGACTATAAGTATTAGCAAGATATTACGCCAAAACAAATGTCCTTGGCTTTAGGGACTATAATATTAGATAAGCTCAAGACCAAAGTAATTGGCTGGAAGGTGCAGAAATTGACGAAGTGATAAATGCTCACGCTAGATGTAACACAGTTGTTTTCACCATAAGCGTTGATTCGAAATGCCACTGGAATGGCATCATTTGATACAGCTTCATAGGTGGTGCTATGCAGAAAAAGTTCTCCATCGCTGGCGCTACGCTTACTGAGGGCACCACTAAGCTCCTCCTTTAAAGCTGAGCCACCATTGATGCCATTTCCACTACCTGTAAAAACCACTATAAAATCTAAACCTTTGTACAATCTAAGTCTTTACTCTGTCTGGTCGCGGCTGATTTAGAGTAATGATTCGATAACATCATGCTCTAACCATTAGAACAATACTAATATTGCCATATAGACACATTCTGATGTGTATGCTCTTTTATAGGCACTCTTCTATATTCGTTACAACAAAGACTCGTTCTAATCAATTAAGTCGGAGTTATCCACTCTTCGTTGATTCCAGAGAAAAAAACTCCTCCATCGTTCCCCACCAACTCACTTATTCGTCGAGGAAAATTCGCCACAAACAGCATCACCTAGTTGCGCATCCAAAGTGCAGTATGTGTGAAGTGAATGATGTATTACCAGGTAACGGGATGGAATGTCTTTCGCTATCCGAGTGGGTATATTCAGGAGCCACTTGAAGAGTCTTCACAACGGTTGTGTTAGGACCAAACAGCGACCATGCCAATTCGAGTGCCGTATGAACCAACTTATTGTCGGAGTCATTGGTCACTTCCTTCGACGCCTCAGCTTGGTCCTGCACCTCAATCTATCTTTAAGCAGCAATACAAAAAAGTGAATGCGTTTCTGAATTCGTCACGTTGGCTTGATCTGCTCTCAGCACACCCACAATAAGTGTGGCTTTTAAAGCACTCCGAAAAACATGCCGAAGAAGCTGGCAAACACATTTTGCTTTTTTCTACTTCAATTAGCTAGTTCCGCAAATTACCAGCAGGAAGTATAAAATGCAGAATGATGATTTGATATTCAACTTGACCCGGTCATCAGTACAAGTCTTTGAGACGTTTTTCTGTTCCCGATCTGTGCAACGTGATCATTCAATCGATGTGTAGTGCTTGAAAACTTTTTATAACTTCTCTCGGCGATTGTAGAACAAAAAAGAGTGTTATGTGCAGTGTTGTAGAGCAAAAGCTTCAAGTTGAAATTATCGCACAGACAGACAGACACATAACAGACACGATGTTGTCATAATGCACTTCCCGCAAAATAAGTTTGCTAAGACACACAACTAACTAGTTGATGCTAATCTTCGAATGAATCAAAACTCGATGAATAATCGCCAACATTCTTATTCATATAATTTTTACTTGACAACCTAGGAGGAGAAACTTAAATTAAAGCGAATAGTTAAAGTAGAAAAATTCGCATCTTGAATAGATATTGAGGTTGGCCCAAAAGAGTTAAATTATTATATTGTATTATTACAAGATTATTATTTTTTTATAGGATTATATTCTTAAGGACTAACCATTTTTATTTGCAAAAATGATTTATGTATAATTCAATCATCGAATCGTTGAGGAGAAGTTCACCTAACGATATAAACGAGACCACATTCTTCAAACAGTGGCCATCTAAATTTATTTTTCAATGGCGTACCCGTGCATGGAGAAAAGATAAACGCGATATTCGACTATGTTAACTTGAATGTATTCATGAACGAATACCTCTGCAATACGGTTGTTGTTCGACTCTTCGCGTTGCTCGTGTGATGCGTTTTGTTCACGTTTGTTTCTTCTCGCCGAACGTCTTCCACTCGATCGCTCCCCCTCAAAAACGTTTGAGGAAACCGAGCCCGAAAGACGTCTATGATCCTCGGAAGACATCAATGTGCCATTTGAATTGGTGATTGCCTAGAAATAAGAAACGTCTTAGAGTCAACAATGTTATGAATGGAAGCGCATCATTAGCTACTGTTGAGCGTAATTGGAGCACATCACACATCGTTAGTGAATTGCTTTGCAACGTTTCAAGGAGGACTTCTTTAGACAGATCTTTACGACCTTTAAAAACAATATATGAGGCAATGTTAGAAAACAATGAACTTGCCATTTAAAAAAAAAGAAGAGCAAACATCCTCGCTAGCACTTTTCTTAAGGACTTTTCGAACTAGGTGCATCGTAAGACTCGTGCAAATTTCATATTATGAGGGTTAGCGAGGCAATAAAACCAACGCTTTCGGTAGATGATGTGTCTGTCCAAAAACAATATTCGCCTTGCACATTATGGAAACGTCGTGTTGGTAATCGTGAGCCCGCGGGTGGCCGATCGGACATAGTCTCGAAGCAGTTCATCGATGTTTCTAAAAAAATGGCCTCAGCATATTCGAAATGCCAGCTATTTTATGGAAAACGCTGGCTTTGGACGATTGAAAAAAAAACGAACTAGAAACCGATATGACTTGACAAAATAAATGGTCACAAAGGGAATAAAAATGCGCAAGCTCTTCTTCAGTATGTGAACGTCAGTGAAAATTCATTCATACTTTTAATGGGACTTCACTTCACTGGCTAATTTATATAGTTACCAGCACAATCTGCAAGCGTAAGCTGGATTTTTTTCAAGTCTCATCAACAGGATCCCTATGAGTAAATTCTAACATATAACTAGTCTCATTGGGAACTTTTACATGTGATGAGCTGTGCACTGGTAAAAATGTACACCACTTCGGCTCTACCACATCTTACAACGAGCACTTATATCTCTTATGAGCGACACGACGATGAATCCAAACAAAGAAACCTTGAACCGATGGATTGACCACTTAATAACACAAAACGCTATCAAATACGACTATCAATCAATTATGCGAGATTTAAAGTAGAGAAATTAGCATAGTTGTTTCAATTCAATCACGTGGCATCTATGTGCAATTAGACAGATATTGCAATTTGCCTATCACTTTAATAGGACGAATAAATTTGAAAGTGGACATTATCAGACGTTTTTGCATAGAATTCTTGCAATGATGCATCATCGGCTTGCGCAAAATGCCCGCAATAAATAATATAACATATTCTAGTTATGCGTTGATTAAGGAATTTGCACATGGAATCTAAATGTTCGAATAAGATAAAGAAACTGTTATAATGAAGGGAAATTTCCGGGAAGAAATAAACTTAAATTGAACACTTACGTCAAAACCTAAAGATATCTCTTCTAAAATTCATGGGCGACAAATCTGAACTCTTCATTCATTATAGTCTTCCACAACTTTTGTTATGAATCTCCCACATATACTTTTCTGGTAATACAACACATTCAAGCCTACCATAGATTTTTTCGAGTCATCATTTCAAATAGTTAACAGCTTCCACATAGATGTACATAGACAAAATAGATGCAAATGTAAATATGGAAGCGTAACACACACAACATTTTTTGCATGACAACTCACTGAATGCGAAGAAAATCGACTATAACAAAAAATTAAGCAAACTACGATCAACCACGCGACCTTATAGCAAGCCAAAATTCTATCAAATAGAGAATCCGATCGTAAAATAGATGCAGTTTGTGCAAGAAATTTGCATGTCTTTTTCAACTTCTACGAAAAACTTGCATGTTACTTGATGATTTGGTATATATAGAAGTAAGGGAAAATTTACATTAATAGCTAATTGTTTGCATATGGTATAGTTGGCCACTAGCTAAGAATTTCACACAATTTTCCATCATTGATGAAGTATGAACAGCTTGTAGGAGAACCTTCTTATACTTATACTTGATAACTTTCTATTCGACTACTGTCAGCTATCTATTAAATGTGTTGATGTCGGTGCTCAAATAGTAAAATATATTTTTGGTCAGCCTACTTCTGGATTGGAGATCTCCACACATTATTGCATATTTGAGAGCCAATTAAAGCAATTACATTAAAGTGGAGCGCATAAAAAACTCCTGGTAGAGATACAGCTTGAATATGCAATTCTACTCTTCAGGCGTTTTTTTACAAACTTTTTCAACGACTCGTTAAGTGAAGCCAAGTGCATCAGTGTTAAACATATTTTTGCAAACAAAAGAAAAGGACTCGTTTTCGTTAAAAACCAGCTACTAATGTCAGAACTGATTTTCTTTGAAAATATTTTTATATAATTGGTTTAAAAATTTGAAAAATAGGAATTTCGAAATTGACAAGCTTTTGAGGCGTTTAATTTTATGAATTTCCCATATTTTGATCCTCTTACTTTAATCTTCAGAACGTCTTCCTCACTACCAAAATAAACCTGTTTGATTTGTTGTCTTGCTAAATAAAATTCTGATGGTTTGTGCATTCAACGTTTCATTGATTCAAACTCTGGCGTTCCTTTCTATTGGAATAGTTTCAACGCTACCACTTTTTTTCTTTGCTGGCTAGCACGATCCTACTTTTCCGATTAAAATGATCTCAATGGTTTAATTTCTAACAACAGCAATTAACTATATGATTACGCTGGAGAAGTAGTGGAGGGAGGGGGAGGGGGGGAGGGGGGAGTTGATTGGTCAGAAGACTTCTGGATCAATTCACATTGCCGACATTCTTCAAAAGTGATTAATGAGCATGAAAGTGCAAAAATATTTCTTAAAATTTGAAATCTTCAAATCCATCTACAAATACCAAATTCGAGGATCTCGAACTAAAAGTTCCAATTTTTGAATGGATCATTCTTAAATGAAATGTGCGCATGAAAGTTTAACGGTGATTGTGCAATATGTGTGAAGAGAAAAATGCAATGTTCCTTTTGAGAGGATCAAAGTTCTTGATATTCCAACGCATCACTTTGCATATCTGCAGATTATTATTATTTTTTTTTTTTACCAACAATTAGATTGCAACAGCTTGCAATAAAATTATTTGCCTAAAATTAGAGAAGTTACAAAAATTCTGGTCGCCGCTAAATTTATATTTCATTATAATCTATACAATATAATATATTCTGTACAATATAATTCAACATAATATATATATTTCAACATCATCTATACCCTATCTCGTTTAGGATTCTTTTTAGTTGGTTAGCTCCATTTGCACATGAAAAATTAACGAGGATTTTCACAACCGATCAACTATGCTTAAAATATTTGATATTCGAAGTACTACCTACATTTTATATCACTTTTTTTCGAAATATTCGGCATTCGATCCGCCTAATCGAAAAGACTTTGATAGTCGTATATTGCGGTACTGATTTCAAAGTTTTCCTAATTCGGCGAGTATATGCGCAACATGATGCAAATTTTCTGTTCAATCGGCTCCAAGTTGCTCACGCGCTTTATTTATATATAGATTCCGATAGAGGAGTGCTCGGTGGCTTTTATTAGGTTCGTTTATACTCACACAAATACGCCATTCGGTTGAAATAGCGGTTAGCCGACAAAACCGCCGATTGGCAAATTCTCACTTGCATACTAGGCTCGAAACTATTAGCAACTTCCAGCTAACAAGCTAATTTCTGTGTGCGTGCACACAGATTCAGCATTTACTGCAACTTTTAATCTATCGCTTGCTGCTGTCCTTCCATATTCCATTACCCCTACGTCACTGTGCCATATTATCCTAACAGGCTATTGGCTGCTATCCTCACGTGTAAGCGAAGAGCGCCATCCTCAATGGGGAATAACACCAGACCGGAATACTCGTAAGGCATAAGCAAATAAGAAATAATACTCGCTAGTTAGGAATTGTATAGTGCTATTAATGCTAAATAGGAGACAAAGAAAAATGTAACACTGCGAAGTCTTTCCGCGACTGCGATATAAGGCTGCTTACGGTCTGAGGTTCATAGTGCGCAAGGATTATCAACAAATGGGAGAAGAACGATAACATGAGATGCTGTTGAATCACATATAAGTGTAACCTGAGATAAAACACGCACCATACATTTGCTGAAGCAGCCATCGCAACGCCGCACACACATGGCCGACTCAAAGATTGAATTGATTGCTGCTAAGGGGCATTCGATAAGCATCGATCACCCTGAGGTGACATCATGATGTCCATTTATGATGATATTGATCTAGGAGTGCAGTTTGTCAAGAAATATTAGTGTTTTTTTGTTGTGCAGTTACAAATGTCTTTCACACCTCTACATACCTTCTCCATTATCGTGTGCAGTTATGCATTTCTCACATAGGCAAATAGCGTGAAAAGTGCGTAGATGAGAAAACACTGCCAACATTTAAATATCTGAAAGCATTACGGCCGCATTATATTTATGCGTGCTTATGTATTTCCATGTGTCCGTCTATACGATACTTTTAACTCGAAAATCATTGAAATTACAGGTACAGAATAAGTTGGGCATAACTTAAATCACGGATAAGTTTCTATACCACTTTCCATGTTGATCAATCGGTTTCCAAGAGAGCCGTATATGAATTATACGGTAAAAAGAATTTCCGCACATTTTTTATTGATCGGACTTTTGTCTTACACTGTGGAATTTTCATTTTACACTAATCGGGTGATAGCAAGTGGTGTTTGGGTTAATTTAATATGAATTTAACATTTTTACAACTTCTGAAAGTACATCATTTATTCTTTTCCCTTAGTTTTCCATAACTGGTAGCTCAGCTCCAAAGATTTCATAGCCAGTCCACAGCCTTCTGCAATATGAATGCGTTTCAGCATATAAGCATTCACTCTTCTTTGAGACATATAACGACATACAACGAGTGCTCTTTGAACACGATTTTCATAAATTTTTTCAAGAGCAAATTAGTGGTTCAAATGTGTTATATCTATAAAATTTGCATATGGACATGTTGCGTTTATGACGCTATACTGAGTAATTTTTTCCGTTTTTGTGTGGATACTCGTGAAGGTTCAACGTCAGTAAAATTTTNNNTTCTTCCAAATTAAAGGAACTGGATATGTTAGGACATTAATGTTCTACGCATTGTTCGTATTTTCAGTCTTGTTAAGTACGCTATACTGAATACGTCGAATTGTACGGTTCAGTTGTGATGTTTAATTCAGCTGATTACGGCTTACATCACTTGCATTGGAAATGATCTTTGATCTAAACATTATTGATGGAATGAAAGCATATTAAACTGCAGCAATATGAAACTTCAAAGCTGTAAACATTTACTACAGAAGCAAGTAATAAAAGGGTTCCTCCGAAGTCACCGTATTCAGCATAGTTCATAATAGTTTTCGAATCTTCGGCATAGTCAAAATTTTCGAGGGAAGGATACAATAAAATGTATAAATTTCCACCATTCATTAAATTTTTTAAATTGGGTCTCCAGTTCACCATTCTTATCCCTTCATATTCCATTTACTCCTGCTCGCCTCCCCGTCCCATCCCACTTCTTTTGCTTCCAAAAGCAAATAGAAAGCACACTAGCAGCAATTATTGCTTAGAAAATTGACAAATTATATTTTTTTAAATGTTGACCAATGCTATATTTTCGCCAGGTTTGCCGCTCAACGACCATGATAAATTGCCATTCAAGTGGATCATCATTAGCCAGGAAAACACGGCTTTCAAACAATGAATATCAAAGATACGATCATAAATGAGAGCAGATCTGTTTCCGGGAAATCATATCGATTAGTGTTTTACACATTTCGACAGCACGTCTTTATTGCGATGACATCACAATACCACCTTTGACCTGAAAAGATTCTATAATATGGCAGCATACCAATATAGACATCCACTGTGAACCCTTGACTAATCTTTGATCTTGGAAAAATTCTAGAAAGAAATACTCAGACAACTGGATATTTCCGCCATTACTTTGAAAACTTTCTCTCCTATATTCATTCACTTAAGCAGTCGGCTATATTTCGACTTCTGAAACGATATGTCAAGTACTTTTATTGAGTAGTCAAATGCTTTCGAAAAACGCTTTCCTGTAACCACTTATAAAGAAAACTGATATGTTATTGGAGCTGCGAGAGTAATCTTGTATGGAAACTGCATCAATCCTCATTTATGAATGCTTAATCTCTGCCATATGCTTTGTATTTTGTAAATATGTTGTGAATTTGATGAGATTTTCACGTGAATGAGAGGATTCGCTACACATGTTTCCTCATAAACCGAAAACTATTAAAAAAGAGTACTATTTTCAACGTTTCTTCTGCAGTGCTTTATGCTTGCTCTATGAAACTACAATTGAATAAACCGAAATTCCTTTCGAAAAAATAGTTGGCAGAGTGAGAATACTTGTAATCGAAGTCGGGTGCACTGATCCCTGAGTTATTTCAAAATGCGTACGGAATCAGCTAGTCGGAGACTTTGGCGTTAATTAAAAGCAACTGAAACATTCAGGATATGAACATCTATCAAAGAACCACAATTTCGGGCCGGTCGTTTTCCCTAGTTAAGCTGTGATCGTCTCATGTGAAATTTTATTTAAAACTCCTTATAATTTTCATCAATTCATAGAGGAGAGCGCGCTCATTCAGCACGATTTGCATTCATACGTCCAAATATGCGTTTATTTATGTTGGTCCTAAATTCATTCTCAATTTAAAGGCATCTCATCGTACGAGCCGGAGCATAGAGAAGGAACGATTTTCTAGAAACAATTTTCTAAGAATAGTTTCCTCAAATTTTCGGTTGCAAGATAAATTATCTGATCAGGCGTTCGTTGAAAAATCCAAATTAGCTCTCCATTTTTTTTCAACATCTAATTCACAAATTATGATTATTATAAATCATTGATTTCCCGTTCATCCCAAACGAAAATCCTGTCTACTCTCTTGTGAGAATCCATCATTACCACTCAAATCAGACCTTGAATTCAAATATATTCAAAGATGGAAAAATCAAATCTTCAGAACTCCTAAAAAGTTTTTTCTCCTAAAAAAGAGCAAAGGGCAATTTACAGGCAACGATCGAACCAAAATTGGAGCATTGATTCTCGAATAAATCTTTTGAATAATATTTCTTATTTGAGTTCTCTTATGATCGACGTTCGCTATCAAATTTCGGTCAATAATAATAAGTCTCGTTTCAAAACAAACAACTCATGCTTTTGATAGTCTCAACTTTGTCATCTATACTATCATGCTAAAAAACGTCGGATATATTCCAATTTAAGGAGATAAATCAACATTTCTTGATAATGCACAAAGGTACATACTCAGTTTGTTGATACAATCGCATAATAGGGTTTTCACATTACGCATCAAGGGCATGGCATATGTATGTGCTTACTCATCTGAAAAATTCGATTCATGCAGTTTGCGAAGCATAATACTCTTCCGAATGATTGGCCATGAATACCCTTTGTTGTAATGATTAAACGATAACAAAGATGCACAATAAATAAGGAAAGTATTTTGTGCAAAGCGACAGCGGGAATTGATTGATAAATATAGAAGGTGCACTTACAAGTTGCTCATCGCATAATCGAACGAGGCTTGCTAGATCAGCGGCCGGAGCATTTGATATTGTGAAGAACTCATCACTAAGACGCCAGTTTTTTGGTCTGAAAAGGCTTTATTTAGAAAAGTTATCTAATATCGAGGAAACTCGAAATTTTCACTGATTTTTCCATTTTTCCATTTTCACTATTCCTTTCCAATCAATCGTTATATTCAAATACAAGTATTACAACCAATCAAGGTATCCGCAATCGGACAGGAACACGGGAATAAAGAAGCGTATAAGTGCATTCGGAAAAAGGTCCTAAAAATGGGACGAAGAAGAGAAAAAAATTTAGCCTACTTTATTTGCATATTTAGTAGGCTCAATTATTTGCTACTTTATTGAATTTGCATACACAATTGGTTGGATTTTCATAAATAATTTGACTGCTCTATTCACTTAATCCGCCATCATTTTCATAGATTCCCCATCAATAACGACATAAATATTGGCTAGATAGCTGTTTAAAATATATTATATCAACGAATTTTCTATTATTGCAACAATATCATTACTCTCAAAGAATGATTGCGTTGCTTTGCTGCATATGTCTATTAGAATTACAAATAAGTTTTAAACAACTCAAAAGCATATACATCCGCAAAAATACTCTCACTCCCTCGGAGCTTTGAGTTTCCATCATCCCCATAACTGTTAAGGGGAAGGGGGGAGGACAAGCGCAGGTGAGGGAGGGAAGGATGGAAATTAGCCTATTTCTTATATATAGCCCTGTCTTCTTGATGAGTGTTGCTTGTTTAGCTTTCAACTCATTTCAGACTTTCATTGTTGATTATTATTCTACACTATATGTTAATTATTAAATTTTTATTGCAAATTTGGTATATGAGTGTGCCGATGGGTCCCGATTTTGCAGATTTATCGATTATCCGAACAGATCTGTCACTTAGATTCGCAAATTTATGAAATCAACTGTCTGGATTTATGAAGGGAACCGAGCTTCAAAAGAGTGGCGGTACATCTGTGTGCAAACACAAAAAAATTGCATCGAGAAAGGCATGGAAACAGAACGACACTCGATGTACTGCCAATTTTCAATAAAAAAGATCGTTTTTAGAGTTGTTTATTGCAGTGAAAACTGAAAGAACGCGAATCGTCAGCATTTAAAACCNNNACAAGGAAACGAGGAGCAGGAGTGAAAGGTGGAGAGGAGGAACAGTCGACCTGCATACATATCTTATCGAGAAGAATTCTGTTCTGTTGGACTTTGCTTTTTGCTGCCGAATATTTCTTGGCAAGTTAGCAATCAATATTGATTACATGTATTATTTTTCATCCTTTCCGCTATTCACTTATGCGTATAATTCAAGGTGTGGAAGAATTATATTGCAATAACGCTGCACTATGTAAAACTTTGCGAGGATGTCTATTAAACAAAAATTTTTTGTATGCTTCATTATTAGAGTTAATTTCGCACAAGTTATAAATTTTTCATTTTGTCTATCTCTAACTAAGATTTTCCACAGATTCAGCACTATTGCATTTCAATTTTTTCATTCCAAATTTAAATATCCAACAGACCAGAAAGCACTCGCTTGAGATTGTTTAGTCAACTCTGTTTAAGAGACTGTATATTGTTGCTTATGATTGAAACAATACATTCATAGCGAATCATTTTTCGCAAGCGATGTTTCAATATGTCTGAGCAGGAAAGCTTAAATAATATGTTTTAAATGCATCGCTTCATTACTTCATTTTCGGACCAATTGCCGATAGCTATGATAAGCCCGTAACCAAGAGCAAAGGTCGTGTCAAACTTATCTGTACTCATTGAACTATCTAGAACAATGAAATGAATAAATATACTTCAATGTCGTCGAAAATGAATTGTGCCCCTTGTGGAAATCTACAGTGCCTCTTATCTCAATGTTACTCTATTATTTAAGGCTGATTTTCAACAGCTATTCGGAATTTAAATTATTATAACTTATCTCAAATGCATCCATGATGTGTTAAAATATTGGCAGATTCGCCGTTGTTATGGAAGTGATAGCTATTCTTGCAACGCTTCAATCGTAGTGGATTTCGACTCACCAGTATAGCATGGCAATGATGAATGCCTTTAACGACTGTTGTCCATCTTTGACAACTCAGCCGCTTTAACAATCACTATTTATTGGTAGTCAGGTTAAT
>JAAVTS010002862.1:2850-24572 GCA_022845575.1 Baylisascaris ailuri
GAGAGAGGGAAATTCACACAGCATATGCAGGTGTTGACTGCACATTTGTACATGGATTATAAAAGAATGAGGATAGAAAGTTGGAACATTGATGTACTATGAATTATCTCACGAATTCATTTTAGGCTTATTCCTTATTAATGATAACGACCAAAAAACTAAGATTTCTATCAGCTTCTTCAATGAATGGCACATAAAATCAAGCTGAATGTCGATAATCGATATCGTTATGTGCTATTGGAAAAGTTGGATCGTTCTCAGCAAGTTTCTGACGCTTTGCAGTTAATCCAATTTAAGAGTAAGGCTCTCGAAGCTATGGAGAAGCTGAAATCGGGTATGAAGTTCAACGAGGTTGCAACTAATTACAGCGAAGATAAGGCTAGATCTGGGGTATGTTTTTGTGTGCTCGTCATGCATCATTTATGATAGCTGTTGAATTGATGCAAATAAGTTGTACACAGATATCGTTTTATATTGGAAAGTGCTCAAATCCAGTCAGCCGTTTGTTTAAGTGCATTCATATGTGATTTTCTTTTCAGTTTTCATTCCATCCTTTTTTCCTTCTTTTTAGTGCCACTCATGTGGAAATTTTTTAGAGAGATTGGGCGGTGCTCACTATGAAGTGTGCATCGCGAAAGTTTTTTTTTGCATCGATATGTGGAATTATATAATGATTTGATTCTTTGGAAAATTGGAAAGAACTCCACTTTGGGCATACGGTACGGTGCTTTATGCGTATAACGTAGTGCCTCATGTGCAGTGCACATGTACCTGTCTTGGGTCTGCTTTGCACATGTATTATGTCTATATTTCCTACCGTATCATAGCTTCACTGTATGTTTGTGAAAGTCTGTGTGAAAAGAAAGAAAAGGCCATACGGGTAGGAACAGATAAATTTATGATGCGTTTGTTATATGTAACTGGATGGGCACTGCTTTAGTGGAAATCCAGTCAACAGAGCTGACTAACTGATATATAACCAACAAAATAACGAAACTGAAGAAGGCTTCCTATATTTTGTTGGGAAACGACACTTCACTATTTAAAAATAAAAAAATAAAAAAAATTCTGGTACAATCCTCTAACAACCAAATGAGACTGACTGGAAAAGCATGCGGTGTTTTGATATTCAAAATGATTATTTATTACTGAAGTATTAAATGTAGATTTTGAAGGGAACATGAAGTGGCAGAGTGAGAAAAACCGGAAACAGCGAAAACGAAAACAGACAATAATAATAACAAAAAATTTGATCAGTAATAAATAAATTTAGTCATAAAAGGTATAGCTAAAGATACAAAAGCACTTCGGAAGTGCACAATAAAAAATGAGTTAAAAAGTCACCCTGGCTGTAGGCCCTCTTGTTTTCGGTTTCAACTTATTAACTTCTTGCACTTCGGTTTTAGAACACTCGTTCGGATGCGACTTTGATGTGCATGATTTAGCATTTTTTTTTTCAAATGTGGGAAGAAGAAAACAGTAGAGAGTGGTGTTTTTAAAACAAGAATAAGAAATGATGAATGTAGAAAAAGTGCGCTAAAAGTAGGAAGCTCTATCACTAAAATTATCACACCTTATTGTTCTAAGATCAGTAATTTACCTTAAATAAGTAGAAAGATTATACGAATAAAGCATTTCCTGATTCTAGCGATAAATGAACTTAAGTGAAACACGCTGAACGGGGAATCTGTTGTCGTTTCAGGGTGATCTCGGTTGGATGACACGTGGCTCAATGGTTGGCGCTTTTCAAGATGCAGCGTTTGCACTGCCGACGAGTACAGTTGATAAGCCCGTTTACACAGACCCTCCAGTAAAGACGCAATTCGGCTATCATATTATTATGGTCGAAGGGAAAAAATGAAGTTGTCTTCATCGGTTGATCAACGCAGCACTAAATGAATGCCTTCCAAGTTATTCTAAGATCAATAGAATCACCAGATTCTCTATGCCAATTTATGATCGACGTTTATTGCTGTTAGTTTGTGAGACCATGAACGAGCATTCTTTCAACATACCGCGATCTATAAAGCATCATACATCAAATACTTCTAAGTAATGGGATTTGGCAATTTCGATAGTTAACGATGGGATCAAATTGTTATCGGTGACCCATATATCATTTCTTTTTCTAAGCTGTCTTTGACGTGCTGTTGTTTCATGTGGCTATGAATGCTTTTCTTGTGAACGTTTTCAATTTCGCCGACAGCAGCTATTGCTAGATTCTAATAGTTTTCAAGGAAATGCTGTTAAAACTGACGGTGTTTTAGCGGGTATTTTATTTCAAATTGCTTAGGTTTTTAATGTTTATTTTGTCATCGAATTGAATATAGGTGAGAGGTAAATTCTGAAATAACTTGCATATGAGAGGAATTCTCTCGGACACCGTAGAAGTGCATTGTTGGAAAGATTTGCGGGGGACGGAATTGATCTTTGAACATCTTTGCTGTAATCGAAACAAGCCAGCCGCTTACTATTGGAATTTCTTTGTTTACTATTTATGTCCCATATTGGAATAAAAATTTTGCGATCAATGATGAGCAAATGTGAATGCAGTCGAACTGGGCGACTTTTTATTTCGCATTTCCGATTTTTGAAGCGTATATTTTTATGATTATATTGCCTCTCGGCAATGCGCTATATAATGCATGGCGAGTTTTTGTGCTGGAACAGTACATGCAGCTATCTGTTCTGCCAGCCATATTCCATCAACCCTTGGTGATGAAGGACAGGTAGCAGGCTCCGGGCCTATATCTAGTGCTTTTCATCACTTCAAGCAATGACAGCGGAAATTTACGCATGGAAGATTAAAACTTCGCTTTGTGCTTCAAATTTTATCTTTAACGGCTACAGGACTCTCATTGCCTCATATTCTTTTATTTTATCTAAAATAACAAAACCACTTAATGTGGTCACCGTTTACCTAATATTGTAAGATTTCTTAGAGGAATATAAAATGTTCTGGTGAAAAAATTGTTTTTTTGAAATAGAAACAGAAATGAGCGGAAGCGAGGCGCTTACGGATTTTGGGTATTTCAATATGCTACGGTATTTAAGAAAAACCTAATTTCAGACGCTTGGCATCTAGTTTATATTCTCTGCAATACGAACAAATAACAGGCGTTGATGAGAATGTTTATGCGACGCTTTGAGGATGTCTGATTTTCCCACCATATATGGTATTCTTCTGTAGTCCTACACTTATTTTTTTTAAAACTAGTTTTTACGGTTGCTGATACAACAATATAAGAGAACAAAAGGTATGGTTGGAATGCATTCATTTTTTCTGCCTTGGTATTAGAGCAGTTTCTAGGGAATGGAGCATATTCCAAAGGGCTATAGGAGCTTATCCTCGGAATGCGTAATCTTTATATGAAACACTACCACTCTAAAGTGCATTAAAGGCAATTGTTCTCAATCATTAAACAGGCGAATATCAGAACGCGATGTTAGGTGGATATGAGGAATGAGCTTGTCGATATGTTGGCTGCTTACTTGTGAAATCATGTCACGTTGCTGTGTGTCACCAAGGTGAGCCTTCACGCCACTCCCATTCCCACTCACCTCTCATGATCAGTTGTGCGCATCCACTATAGGAAATCCACTCATTCTTTCTTGTTACTTATAACTTCAAAAAAGCTTGATGATATTATGATATACAAATCTTATTGCCACGTTCCTTCTCTATATTCTTATTATCTATATCTCTAAGAATAACTTTCATTATTTTTAATGTGATTTCATATTTTATGGTTTCGAAATAGTGGCGTGCACTCTAAGCTACAAGCAATTCTGCAACGGGTTGTTCTCATCAAAACTCTAAGCTAAAAGCAATTCTGCAACGGGTTGTTCTAATTAAAAAGACTGCAAAAACGCGGATTTTATTAGGCTGTCTCGCATATTTTTTCCTTGCCATTTCTCTGTTGCCTATTCCCCTATTGTCTAGGTGAATAAAATCGTAAAATCTCAACAGTTTGCGATATTTTCCAGTGACAAAAAAATGCAATCGCATTACGTAAACTATGTGTTGTGCATGCATTAACATAAAAGTGGAAGTCGTGAAGAATATGCATTCTTGACCACTAATCGACAAGGCCTTTCAACTGCAAAATTTTGTTTTGCTACGTTTTTGCGCAATTGTCTTATAAGAGCCAGTTGTGAGAGCGTCGTGTAGTAATCTATGCTTGTCAATCGTGTTGTTTCGACTTGAGAGAAATTGCATACATTTGAAAGTGCCAAAATATTGCATGCGTCGCATAAGATATATTCCACTCGTCCGAACATGGAAAAGGAAACATTTCGAATGAGAACGTTTTGCGGTTAACTCTCGATTGGGTCAGCTAGAGCACAGCTGTGTTATCCTTTTTTTATTGGTGAGCCAGGGGTCGGTAGGGCGAAAAAGTGCTGGAATCCCAAAATTCTTACTGTAATCTAAATATGCATGCTTGGAAAAGATTGTGCAGGCATCCCAAGAATCTGGAGTCGTGGGGCACCTTGAAGATAATATTTATAGGACACTGTACGCACATAAAAGGAAGAGCTCATGTTAAAGAATGCCTAGTTTCCATGACCGTGACGCGTTGCTCCACTGCCACTACTTGCACCAGTGCTCCACATGCTATTGCATTAAGGAGGAGAGGAATCTTCACTCGTTACTGCTGTCTTTCTTAGGAGCAGAATTTGAGCGAATAACAGTGGAATCTATGAATCAGAGGTTACTGGACTTTGTGGAGCCGAGGTAGAAATGTGAGATCTCCATCGCGAACAGAATATTACCTCATCACATGCCATCCTTGTTTGCTGTTAGTGGTAGGAGGATCGAAGCTTCCAATCCCCATGTCGAAGCGATCTTCGAACCAAATTCTTCATGAGCGCCGAAAGACAAAACAATGTGACTAAGACTTCAAATGCTCTCACAACACACTTCGACAACTGCTAAAAGAAAACATCGCCATCAAGATATCCAGCGGATGTGGATGGGAATGACGATTCTCAACAACGCTATAAAAGCGGCGCGACAGTTCACTCGGGTTCCAGAAGGTGAGAGCGACGGACAGCTCCTCCGTGCGGCGACATCCCAAGTACAACAGACCTTAGAAATGAAGATGACCCCCGTTTCTTCATTCGTAGTGCATGCTTTCACAAACCTAACAACATCCATTGTCTATAATGCTGTACTGTGTTGGTATCCGTTACCAATAATATGTTAGGTTCGCCACAATAAAACATCTACGTCTTCTTGAGTGTTATTTGAAGTATTAGCGAAACGAAAGTTTGCTCAGCAAGCGAATTAGAAACCTTTAATTATTTGCCCATATGTGAGTTCAAAGTTGGTTTAGGGAAATGGCTGACTTATCGGAAGAGCAATTTTGCTGCATTTGTGGAAAATATTAACCGAGCGACATCCTCCTAATGAAAGTCGATCCGATGGCTTTTGAGGTTTGTCCATCATGTCAACTCTGACGCATTTTCTTAGATCATTCTGAGTTTCTTGTTGTTTCGCCTTGTTGACCATAATGGTATTTCACAGCGTCTCAAAACATTTTCGGGAATGCGTCTCAAGAACATCTTGTTAAGGCATATGGAATGACGGATCCCCGAATAAATCTCCCTATGTTTCAGAGGATAAAAATTCAAAAGTGCTCTTTGACATACCAATGGATTCAATCACATATGGCTCTCGCTACATCTATCACTCTTTCAATACCTGATAACTTTAAATCAGTGGTTGTTAGTTGCCGCTGGCAGTGAATTAAATCATTGAAACTACCGTTGGCTTCATTGTTTGTATATTGTTGCTGCCTATAAGAACTAATATAGCCCAAATTCCTCCAGACATTCCACTAACCTTTGTAGTTGATCATGGAGTTTCTGCCGTTGCAGTGAAATGCGTACAACGCTGTACATCGTCGCGCAAGTTTGAAGCACTATAGGTGCCAATGAGGTGGAGATGTAGAAGATTCAAAACAAGCATGAAAAGCTGATCATATGCAAATGTGATCGTCATGGCGTATGGTTAAAATGAGATGAGCAAAACGCAGAAAACACTTTCAGTCATTAAAATTGCGCTGGAGCACCTCCTGAACACGGAAAAAAGAACTTCCACCGGATGCAGTAGTAGTACAGCAATTGAAAGTAACATAAAGGCATCTTATCATCTTCTGCGAGAAATTATACTTGCTTAATATCAGGAGCTCTCAGCCTTTATTTTCCGGCTTTATTCATGAATATAACCAATGAAGATTCCCTTCAAAGGGTGAGCTTTAAGGGACCAAAGTTCGATGAGGCGGAGGTGGAATTGATGGAGAAGTCATGGCCAGAACATTTCGGGTGTCTGTTTGATATGGGTCTTTGCGCATTCGAAAGAATGTTCGAGAAACGACCCGATCTCATGGATCTTTTCAATTTCGCCGACAAAAGCAACTGGAAAAAAGAAGAGAAGCTCAAAAAAGTGGTGCTTGCTCTCGAACAGGTGAGTGCTCGTACGGATCTTGTGAAATGCGATTAAATTGTTGTAATAGAAGTTTAAATCGGTCTTGTCCTATAAGATCTGCGAAAGTTATTCACTTAGAAATATCTCTTGGAAATTACCAATAAAAGGAATTTCTTTCACAGAGATGCACAGCGCTTGAGACAGCTAAGTAATCAGCAAAAACTGAAAGCCGGGACACTGATCAGGAAAAGCCTGAACTACCCAGCCATAAGAAGGAACGCCAAAAAGCATGAGGATTCGGGAAAAAATTCGAGAGTTTATTGTTCGTCTTTTATCCCACATGGTTGAAAGTAGAAAGGTTATCTGTAGTCCACTGCTATATAGGAGAATTTTCCGCATATATTTATATTGCGTATTAAGTGCTTGTTTGCATCGAAATGTAAGAATGATACCATACATCGGAAAGCACTTCTATTTCGGACTCTTCCTTTATCATAAAAAACGTTTGGGGCTTGTTAGAGGGATGTTCCAGCTGTTATTTTTGTGTCTTATGATCATCTTTGAAGCTTTACTCCTATTAAAATATTTTCATGATAACGCAGGGTTCTGATGGTATAAAATTATTAAATTAGTTCCCGCACCACCTCATTCTGATAAATTTCCGAAAATTTCAATAATTTTATCATATGAGAAGGAAACTTCTGTTGTGAAGGAGGTGATATTTTTCCTGGAAATTTCAGCATGCTGCGGTAGCAGCATATAAAGTATGAAATGCATAAAAAGAATTATTTTTTAGTCCCACATAGATATAAGAAAAGCAGTTATTAAGGGAGAGAACAGTTTCTTGATCCGTTGCTCTAAAGCTTGAAGTTTTTAGTGTAGAGGGTGAATCTCTGGAATTTTATTCTCACACAAATGTTGTACTTTCAAAAAAGCATTTCGGCGTAATGCTCGCACATTTCGAAATGATTCTTTTTGCTGCCATGATCCACTCAGAGTCTGTTTTTGCGAATGCCGTCAACAATATCAGACCTATTCGTGTTTGTTTGTGTGTCGTGCAGCTTCATTGTTGAACCGTGACTCTTGGCCGCCTGGAACTTCCCTTAAATTTGCAGGTCACGTATAATTTTACAAGTGATTCAGTGGGAATTTAAAAAAATTTTTTCAAGTGGTTATTTACGGGACGACCGATCACACATGAGAAACATGTGATTCATTTTTTATTGTTTTATGTTCTTTCCACAAGTTTTTACGAAAATCTCATTGTAAACGTATGCAAGAGTGCTTATATATACTTCTGGATGTATTTATTCTATCTGTGTGCCTGCGCCGTAGTTTCAGCTCATAAACCGCCGCCGAGTTATAGCTAAGGAATTGGAATAACGTATGCATCATCCTGGAGTATATAAACTCACAAATGGACACAACGTTTTCATTAGGGATATAAATGCTAAAAAATCTGTAGAATTAAATTTCCTGAAGGATTCCATACTGCTAGATTGGCGGAGCGAGCAAAAAAATAATTTTTTCTGAGTCGTTTGCACAACAGTCTTTTGAATGCACATGAACGCATTACTGTCCATTTGAATGGTTAGCGGTTTACGAAATCAGCCAGTCTGGTGGGCAAAGTAGCAAGAGCACATATCATGATAGGTCATTTGATTTTCTATACATATTGTGGAAATGGTTGACTTACTGAACGGACTTGCAAGCAGCACCGCACATCTTATTTTTCATGCACTCGAGATCGCTCGTTGGGTCACTTTTCATTAGAAAATTCCTGATAATTTGCGAAGGTCTTTTTCCAAGATTTCCAGTTGCTTCAAAATCGAAAAATATTTTTGAAAAAACGAAGAAAAACTGCTCAACTTTTCCAATTACTCTTGAAAATTTCCTCGCGGAATGCACTCAGCTTTGAAAAACAACACCTTTCCACTGAAATTGATGTTTTTGTCGTCGACGTAGTCGGACCAAGAACATATGGTCGACGGAGGCCTTCATAATTACAGAGACTGCACTTATATCTCTTAAATGCCAAAATTTGAAATGCTGCCACAAATGATTTGTAATGCATTGTCATCTGCACCTCGAATAATTTACTCCTTTAAGGTTAGTGCCATTGATTTCATACGTCCAGCTGACTGAAAGCATTCAAAATACTTTAGCCGTGTTGCATAAAACAGTTACGGCTCAAGTGGAAGTGCATGATTAAAGATCTCGTTTCAAAACGTCTGAACTGCATGCACTGAAATAATGAGGAGCGCTTTTCGCTGTAAAGAAGCTCTAAAATAGCGAAAGCTTTCATAGATATTAGTTGCAACAGTGTTTCATTTTTTCATGGACACCCATTTGTTTACATCGTTATTTTTCAAAATCAGATCAAAAATAAACTTAAGATGCTCGTTCATGCAGTTAGCGTATTTGGTGAAGAAAAAGGCCCACGAGAGAGCAATGAAGCCGTATATGGATTCTCGGATCTTATGAAAGAGCTTGGTGGATTGCATCGCCGTATCGTACCCGCTTTGACGCCGGCCGAGTTTGATACATTCTTTGATATGCTCCCACAGGTAGAGTTCTCATGGTTATATCGAGCCTAGGTTCGTATACTTACTATAGAACTCGATCATAACTTGCGAGCTTTACAAGGTGCCCAGCATTTTGCAGGGGATGTGCAATTAACGGTAGAGTTTCGCGTATGAGGAATTCTCACTATACACCTAATACTTCAAAAATAGCATATGAACAAGTAGAAACACTTTCCTGGTCCGCATGAACTGAATCTGTGAACATGCACTCTGTTCTTTTCGTGAAGTTTGCTTTCTATGTCAACTTCCTGCAAATTTCCGAATTTTTGCCTTTCTGGCGTTCTGTGAGGTTTCAGTGACCAAATTTAATCGGAGGATGGTATCGGAAGGTCCATACCTTTCAATTTTTTTTTGAGGGATGGCTGAATGACTCAGTGTTGAAGGTTTGTGGTTAATTTTCTTCACACGTGCGCCCTTTCTCCTTGTCCACAGTTTCTCTTTATTCGTAATCTCCCTTCTGAATACAAACACACTCTCAAAAGTCGCTAAGGCACTCTCTCGAATCTAGGCTTCCTTCGAGTGCAGCCTCCCCCCATTACCGCCATTCGAAGACATGTCTTCCTACCGTTGGGACAATAGAATCGATTTCAATTTGTATCTCGAATATTAATGCGGTATGAAATTTACAAATTTAATGCTTCTCCACTCAGCACTAACTTCTTCTGTAAATTACTAACAGAAATTACACAAAGCTATACACATTTCACTTGTCTACATATCCTACCCAACCGATTTAAAAAAATCGGATCGAAATTTGTCTAACCGGAGCGAAGATATGACTTGGGACAGGTGGTGAGCGCGTTCGGCGCCGCGCGCGCGAGCCTTCTCGCAGGCATCACACCTCCGCCCACGTTACGCGAAGCGAGTCACTCAAAGGCGCCTCAAAATTCCTCCAAGGAGCCAAGATATCCTCACTGACAATTTATACTGCGCGTAGCACCACATGCGGCGATGCCATACGCAAATACTCAGTCTGCGCTGCTTCGTACGACTAATTTCACCTTATTCATATTATACCAAGTCAATCATTCAAAGTCCTGTCGAAATTGGAACATTTACAGCCGAGCTGCGACCACGAACATTTATTCAAAAAAGGTATACAGGACGACTAGTGAATCCATTGTCCGCAAATTTCTGGATCGAACACCTCCCTCTGAGCCCCGTCCGGTACAACCAGGACCCAGCTAACCCTTTTTTGAGAAAAAGCCCCAAAGCAATAAATTTAAATCGAAAATTTGCAACAATGAAATGATGATCGGCACTTAACGAATATATCCTTCATCCACAGCTTGCTGTACTAACCGCTCGGCCGCAACAACTGTTATAAAGTCAGCTCCCAGTGCAAGTTATATACCCAAGCAAGTCTCTGCCTCTCTCTCACTTAAGAACTCTTTTGGAGGAGAAATATTTAGCACCCATTACTTCCAAAAAGACACAAAAAACGCACCTGGTATGCATACATTCGCGATCAGCTCATCGAGATCTATCGTTTGGTAACAAAATCATCGAAATTGGAGACAAAAAGAAACCTTTTTGAAAATTTCCCTTCGCTACAACCTTAGGAGTGAACAATTTCGATTTTTGGGATTTTTCTTCTCGGCTCGTGTTTGTCCTCGGACGGTGCTTCGTATAAATTGAAGGGGTCTCGGCGAGATGATCACAAATCAGGAGATCGTTTAGCGCCATATGAAACAGCGGCCGAGAACGACAACCCCCAGTATTGCAGGAACCGAGATTTCAGAAATTCTGGCCGCTCAATTCGGTATTCAGCTTTTCTCCGGATATATAATAAGTTATAAACCATTTGATAGAGCTTTGAAAGTTGTGTCGAATGAACCAAATCGCTTCACCATAGGCCTTACCATTGCCGAGAAAAAGATTCCGAAATCCCCAATACAGTACATTTCGATGGAAATTTGACATTGTTTAATTTTTGAACTGAACAAACCTTAAAAAGTGAATCTATAAAGTAAATATAATTGAAATATAGTGCATAAGCGAAGAGAACAAAGGAATCCCGGAAGTGGATGCAAATGGGACGTATGTTGATCGGAAGAAGAAGTGACGATATGAACCTGTTGACTATGTTTATTTTATTTCGATACTAAAATTGAGGTCAGGGGATTCCGATCCCTGAACCCCGCGATGGGGAGGTACCGCCCCTCCGGATTTTTCCCCTAGTTTTTTGAGGGTTGATGGTTGAACGTTTGTTGCATATGCGCCTATACACATGGGCATTCTCATATTCATTCCTGGATCTGATAATAGTCACTTGAGAGTTGCATAATTCTGAAAAAGTCGTTGAAATGAATACTCTAAAAGAACGATTATTGAAGGAAAAAATTATTACTCCAAAAGTCAGTTTTTTTTTCCATTCTGCCACGTTGAGGTTATCCCTAATGAGCCATATTGCGTCTGGATAAGAGTACACCTTGCATGTTCCGCCAAGCAGAGAATCTGTAATTTTACCTCCTCTTTTATCACACAAAGAAGCTGCGTATTCCTCTCCTAACCTCAATGTATCACATTCTTAGGATTGTCGTGAATTCAATGAGAGCATATATTTAGCGATTCTTCAATTTTTCTAAATTCGTTAGGTCTCTGCTGACGCAACTTTAACTTGAAACCTCTAAAGTGCTGTGACGGACTTGATAGAAGCATTTTTAGGTGATTATGGATGTGACGAACATGAAAAGAAAGTCGGGTCCATTGGATGCCGCCGATACACAACAACTGACGAATACCTGGATATCCGTTTGCAAGTTCATGGCTACTCAGGTTCGGCTTGGATGGGAGGACAGTGTGATCCCAAAAACACCAAAGTTCAATAAAGCATACAGGTCCGATATACAAGTACGCTTTTTCCTTCCATTCTCTTCGATCATCTGCTCCGCTTCAGAAGAAGTCCCTCTAACTGCCCTCCTTTAGCATTGTCCTCGTTTAATCCTGCGTTCGCTAATCGTTCCTCCCTCCCCTACAAATACGCTTGATGCCTTTTTATTAAAAAAATCTGTGGACGATGATTTGTTTGAAGGGTAACTGACGCTGCTGTATTTGAAAGGGTGTGACTTATAGGCTGCTTAGTAGACATGCTGATGGGCAATCGGGAGAAATTCATGTGAATGAAAACGCCTTAAATGTCACCATTGCTAAAGGATTTGAAACGGGTGAATGCCAAACTAAGGAGCAAGGAACACTTTTCGATCATGACACGGGTGATGGACAGAAAGCAAGGAGTTTCCGAAAATGTGAAAATTCCGAAAATTCAGCTAAGGTGCTGGGGAATGAATGATTTTCCATGTGTAGATCTATTAGATTGTCAGACTGTCGCAGAACTCTAAAACGAGCCTCAATCTGAGTGGTGCCAATCTCGGTGTTTTCTACGGTTCAGCGCTGAGTCTTTATTGAAGGATGTAATACCCAACACTGCTCATTTGAGGAGGCCTGCTCGATCATCTACAATAATGAACGCAGATGCATGACTTACCGTTTGTGTCAATGAGAATGTCAACGCATTCTCGTCCTGCCCATGAATTTGGTACCTTTAGCATGGAGAATCTTAAAATGACGTTCG
Organism: Baylisascaris ailuri; assembly: GCA_022845575.1. Lineage (NCBI taxonomy): Eukaryota > Metazoa > Nematoda > Chromadorea > Rhabditida > Ascarididae > Baylisascaris > Baylisascaris ailuri. The sequence continues at coordinate 15,440 of JAAVTS010002862.1, forward strand.
CATTGTGTTCATCCTAACCTCATCTCGCAATACATGTTAATTAGTCTTTCACTTGATATGTCGCTGAATTTCTTTTCGCCCATCATGAATTCATGCTTATGTGCTAGCGGTTAATGAATGTGTGGTGGCCTTAGATAAGTAGTTGTTATTGTAGAAGCAGGATCGACGGCGATATAGCGATTCAAAGCACATCGAGCACCACAAAGACGAGGAGCATTCACCGCGCTCATCCAGCTGCACGCGTGTCTCACGCATCTGCAGCTCAAGTAATAGCGCCCATAGTGATCGTCAAGAAGAAGTCTTAATTGGCGACGTTGATATTGTTTTATTCTCTTTTCTTTATCCAGATGTGAACGAATGACATCAGCTTTCTTCTACTTTTTAAGACGGTTTGTATGTTTTAGCTAGTCTACAACCTAGCAGTTGAATTTCGAATCTGACGAGTGGGTGTTTGAAAGCGGGAGTGCGAAACGTAATATGTCAGCTGCTTTGTCGTTTCCCCAAATTTCATGTGCTGGGAAGAATAATATATTTTCCCATATAATATATGAACAACATCCTTATACAAAGAAGTGTTCATGCAATTGAAATTTTTTCGCAAGGCTTTCTTGTGTTGTCCTTTGGATGTGTTCAAGGTACTGATTTTAATTTCTTCACATTATACCGAAAGCCTATAAAGTCAGCGTTTTTGCGATGGCCAAAGGAAAAAGGAATCAAGCATATTTTCCAGTTGAAGCAACACATACAAAATCAGGCATATCGAAAGGCATGCCTTTTTTAAAAGCTAAACGTGATTTCAGCTTGATTCTGCTGAATTTTATTGCTGGTTTTAATCTTGAATGTTTCTTTTTCAAAGGTGTCCATGTCATTGTGTGTAGCATTTTTTTATCGCATTGGATTATCAATTAAATCGATCGGGTTACTTACAAAATAAACATTTCCAAAATGATCAAATGAAATTGTCCAATCTTCTTTCAGTCGGTTTATCCGGAAAGTTGGGAACGGTCACCTTCTTCGGTGAGAAATGTTGTCGTGGAATGGCTTCCTGAGTGACTGTGTGGCTTGATGAACTGTTGCGGTCGATGACTTGTATTATTCAAACCGTTGAACGCCCTCCTCTAGGTTACTATCAGCAGACACCACTTGATAAGTGTTGAAGCTCAGTGATTCTAGAAGTGAACGGACATGTTACCTTCCTGAAGAAGGGTTCAGGTCAAGGTGACAACATTTAGAGAAAGTCCCTGTCGTCATCATACTCGAAAAAATCCTCAGCCCTGAAAGTAGGTGCCAAATTAAATATCTCATAGGAAGAAAGGAGAAAGGAAGGGGCAGTAGGTTTTAAAAGAGGGCAGGCTTATGATTACATCCGCAAGCCCGTTTGAGCCGAATTCTCTCGATTTTCATCAACCGGCGATCCATGTGCCTTCTGCTTTTCAGTCTTTCTTTTTTTTTCTCATTTGAAACTGGACTTTAACTTCGCTGTTAACAGCGATTGCTACACCAGGGATTCGATTACTTAAAACATCAATGTATTACTTTGCAATTACTTTGCACGCTCTATTATTTACTGGTTCTTCACGAATCTGTTTACTCCTGCGAGTGGAGCAACCAATTGTACCATCTCCTACTTTACGGTTGTTCACTGTTCTTGCAAAAGATTTCGAGAATAAAATAGTGGGAAGGAAAACTTATCACTGACATGAAAAGGAAATTTTTTTTTTTGGTTTTGACGCAAGAAGGGTTCTCGAAAAACGTAAGATCATTTTCGCAAATAAGTTGATTGCAGTCATAAGAACAATAAAGGTACAATGGACAGCAAGCCAGAATGCGTAGGTTCGATAACTTCACATGCTGAAGCCACCAGTGACTTCGAGAGTAGCACCAGTTACATATGTTGACAAATCAGAAGCAAGAAAGAGAACCGCATCAGCAATTTCCTCTGGTTTGCCCATTCGCCCCATCGGAATTTCTGCACAGAGAGAGCTTAGCACCTGAAAATTGATACAGTATATTTCCTCTATGCGAAGTCAGTTGCAAAGCTTCTGTATACTGTTTTGGATGAATTTTCATAAATTCAGAATGGCGTATACAAACGCTTGAAAAGTGTTCATCAATCAACGAGTAGGCTTAATTAAAAATCGGTGCGCTAATGTCCTCGACAAATTATCAAAACGACACACCTTTTCAGGCATTGCCGCAGTCATCGGTGTCTTGATGAATCCGGGCAAGATCGCATTTACTCGAATGTCTTTTTTGGCTAGTTCCCTCGCTGCAGTCTTCGTTAAGCCAATCACGCCAGCCTGAAGTTAGCGAATGTTCAATGAGTATGAAAATGTTAATTATCCCACGTAGCTCTTCTATCACCTTCTTTCTTCTGGTGTGCTTAAAACAAAAAAGAGTACGAAATTCGAAACAAAAAGATCAAACAAAATAGTTTTGAAAACTTACATATAAAAGATTAAGAATTTGAATTTTTCAACAATAGAGAAATCTTTCTTAAAATAGAATTTTCATTGGAATGACTATCTTCATTTAGCGAAAACCTATCATTCTCAGTAATATGAGCGGCGTTAACTGCTTAGCTCAGAGGTGCCAACTTATGCATAACCTGTTTGCATCGTTCGTTCTATCGCAAACTATCGCCCGTATTTTCTTGGTCCTTTCTGAACAACATTAAAAGAATGATTTGCACTTATACGACTCATATGAGTGCATTTGAATTCACTTATATGAATGATTCATATTTCACTTATTAAAGTGACAAAGCTTGTTGAGTGTTTGAACGAGTTGCAATGAAAAATAATCCTATGTGAGAGCGATCGTATTGTGGGAACGGATATTTTTTTGCTACAAACTAATTTATGAAGTGATGCTTAGATTGTGCGTTTAAACTATTGTTTTGCTCGCGGAAATGTATCCATATATTTCGATATTGTGCGAAGGAATTACTTACTTTAACATAATTCCGTGCAACAACCAAACAATATCCAATAGAAAGTGCTAAAGCGAACCAGTGTAATGTGTTTGTGAAACGTCGGCGAACTAATATAAATGATCGCATCCATGAGTTTCTCCGCCAGAGGTCATTCAGCTATGCAGACGATTAAAAAAACAAGATAAGGTGAGTGATTAGGGTACTCCTTCAACGACATATCAGGTATCCTCTAGTGCCGACAACTGGTTGATAACGTCATTTAAGACGCTGATACTAAAAAAGAGCAAATGAGCGATAGAACCGTGAGCGACCTTTGTAGCTGCATAGTTTGTTTGTCCGATATTGCCCGATTTGCCAACAATTGATGAAAGATTGATTACAGACTGGGGCTCCCGTCGCTCAACGGCCAATTGCGCGAATGCTTGTGTTATCTGTAGAGATTCACGATTACTATATCGTTTGCTTCAGCTGTAAAATATACTATTTTACATTTGATAAATATTTCACTAAATTTGATTTTTCGACTCTTGATCTCGTCTACTTAGAAATGAATACCTCGAATTAAGACTAGAAAGCATATCTCACGTGCTGGATGCAGCTTCCAGCGAATAACACATGCTTTGGGCAGTTTGTATCGCAAAGTACACTATGATACAGCCATATCTATGCTATGTATATGCACATCTATTTACATAAGCGTTTGTTCCGTGCGTGCCTTACTCTCAATAAAAGCTAACTTCCTACAAGAATAATATATGGCTTGTTTAAATCGGGATGAAATATTCGTTCCGATTGAGAAAACTTACGACAAGGTCCTCCTTAAGATACTATCGTCACTTTTTGAAGCACATAGATCTGATTCCCTACAACTTCCGAGTGCAAGAAATAGTCGCATAATACGCAATAACAGCAATTTTTACCAAGTAAGTTCCCTTGAGGTTGACGGCAATTACGTCGTCGAATTGTTTTTCGCTCATTTTCAATAGCATTGAGTCCTGTGTGATACCGGCCGAGTTGACGACGACATTCGGTGCACAATTGTAGTATTTTAATACGAAATCGACAAGCGACTTCACTTCCTCACTGTTAGAAACGTCACATGTAAACGACAAATGTTTCGCTCCATCTGTAAACATGAGATTAAAAATTTAACCATCGGACAACATATTATGCAAAGCCGTTGTTACCAGCTAAACACAACGAGTTTTCATTTCCTTTTATCGACTTAAGCAACTATCACAAAAAATTGCAACAAAGAAAATGAGCTTTTTGTTAGTTATGGCACCGATGAGCCAATCAAAGGTGTCTATCGGTGGTCTAACACGGTTTGTAGGAAGTATTGAAAACTTTTTGATGCACCATTTGTGCCACTAGTGAAGCGTGTCAAAGAAGTGGGCACAATTAGCGCATTAGCATTCTGGCTATCTCAGAGACCAATACCATAAGTTACCAAAAAAAAAAAAAAAAAAAGATGTGCGAAACACTCTCTTCATATTTCGAGTGATTTGACTAAATATGCAAATTTTCTTGATTTATTTCTGCCCTACTGGTGTGACCTCCTACAACAAGCGCAGCAAATTTAGATTTGTAAAAGCGCATGAAAAATATTCGCCGAATTTGTCACAGTATTCAAAATATGGCAACAAAAGAAATATTTGTTGCTGTCTACTATATATTGTTTTTTATTAATTCTTCAGTGAATTTCGCGCAAATACTTTCATTTATGTATTCATTTAAATCCTTTATTGATGCTCCATAAGAAACAGTTCTTTGAATTAATTGGTACGTGATAAAATTTTCGACGTATCACCTGAAGATTTGAGAGATGCACAGACATCTTCGGCACTCTTGCCATTTTGATCGACTACGAGGAGTTTTGCACCATGCTGAGCAAGGCGATTGCAAACCGCACGTCCGATTCCACTTCCACCTCCTGTAAATATACTTTGCCTTCGATGTTTTACTGAATTACTTCATCATAGTATCCACACTGCTATGAGAACTAAAAAATTTTCATTTTTAGTAAATAGTTAAATTCATATTAAAAAGTTTTGAAGTGCTAAAAATGATTGAGTTCCTCTTTTGGTCGAACATCGGAAAGAACCTTCATTCTAGTGCACAGCCATATAGCATCGTCGTTATGATGCGTGGTATTACTTTCGCATAAATCATAGAGTGTGCACCCTCGGTCCATACATCCACTAAGAGATTTTTGCGTAGACGACAAAAAAAAAAAGAAAAATGCAAGAAAATTTTCCTCGAAAATAACCACATTCAAGAAGTTTATTATGGAAAGAACTGTGAAAGTGGAAAAAGTAGTTGGAAATGAGTATTATGACAAGAGTGCTCAAACTATCATACTAAAGATAGGTATTCTTTAAAACCGCATAGCAAAACAGCAAAGCGATAAGCTGGTTGGTACACTTTCCAAGCCACTTCTGTGACGAATTGCTTTAGCAAACATTTCATAAGGAATGCGACAAGCAGTAGTTCTCCATTGTTAATTATGGAAGAAAGACGGGAGAAGTTTGATAACACAAAACTTCGAAAATTTTTCGAAAGGCAGACTTCGATGATATCGAATTAAAGCATATGGTCGGATAAGCTGACGTGTTCGAATGGGTCACGAGTTTGTCTAATGAGATAAATGTTTTGCATCCATGAGTGGCGTAGAAATAAGGCTATAACTTCTGCCACGGCAGGCATTTTTCTGCTCAGTGAAAACGCAAATCCTTTGAATAGTGAATCCAACTCGCCACGCTCGATCATTTCACGCCATGACGACTGAAATCGCATGCGAAAATAACTTGTGGAAGTTTATTTTATGCTAATTTTTGAGGGACAAGCGGCCTAAAGTATTTATGCGCACCATTTAAGCTCAATTGCTGAAGTAGCTCATTTTTTCACTGAGATATTGCAAAACCCCTACCTTTTTATTTCCAGACACAAAAAGAATAATTAAATGAATCTAGATATTCATAGTTTTGATCATTTCGTTGCATGTGTTAAATGTAGCGCTACATTAACCATTCTGCGCTTGTGATTGTTAATCTTTTGGATCGCACCGTTTTCTCGGGCCAATAAAGACCTCTTATGGGTAACAGGGTCGCTAAAAAATTTTATGCACTAATGCGCCAAATATCTTCATTCTTGATAAATCGTCAGATATCATCTTTTATAAGTGGAGAGAAACTTTTAAACTGTTTCATGGGTGCTCTGCAACTGGTTCTTCTTAATTTCGTTCCAAAAGACAATTTGGAACGTCAAAACCATTAGTGACCTGTCAGGACGCTCCGCACCCTTTTCCTTCATATATTCCTAATTTTTTTTCATTTATTTTCGTTTAATTTAAGTGCTCAATTACTTTCCACCATCAGTCATTCGATCTCAGATGGCAGACGTGATCGATGGCAGATTCTAGCGTTCCAGCAAACATGACCGATAGATTTACTCGAAGACGCGAGGATTTTAATTAAAGCTCATAAAAGCGACACTTAGCACGTATATGACGCAAGGAGAAGAGTATTTAATTGTATTTAATTATTTACGAGTATTTAATTATTTAATATTTGTCTTTATTACAGTATTACCTATACGAGTATTTAATTACAAGTATTTAATTGTCTAAATAAGCAATGAAACTTATGCACAACGCAATTTTTATTGCACTAAAGATTAAGCAAATGAAACGTTCTAAGATGATGTTATATTTTTGATTGGTGGCATGCCGTTGATGTATGCCATACAAAGTATACCAATCAATACAAAGTAAAAGCGAAAATTGCGTATTAACGCGGCACGTAGTGGTTCTTTGGAGAACACCGCCAATTGCTGTGAGCGTAATTCTTGGAGAGGCAAACGACGCATGTCACCGCAACAACAGTGCTGTCTACTCCACTGACTTTACCTTACGTAACAACAAAAGTGCCAATTGCAATTAAATCGTTGTCACCTGCTGAAGACTGTCAATCCTCGTGCTGGCAATGACGTTTTTTTAGAAGAAAGGCCAAGAAAAGTATGAGAAAGTTACGTTTTATCCGTGGATTAGAAAGTTACGCAATGACGTTTAGAAGAAAAGTATGAGAAATAATATTAGTTTAAGTATATGCACAGACGAACAGACGCATTCTCCATGACTTGCTAAAACCAAAAAAAGATGAAACAACGGTTCGGCCAATTCAAAAGTTTACCTGTAACAATGCCAAATTTCCCGAGGAGAAGTTTCGTCATCTATTAATTGCTTGATGCACTTCTCTGAAAGTAATAGGAAGTATCAGCGGCCAAACAGTAGTAATATAACACTTTCGCATCTAGTACCGCTCAATTCAATTGGAAGTGATCTTTTTAATTGGACAGTAACAATTTATTCGAGAAACATTTTCACTGTGATGATCTGCATAGATAATAATTAACTCACACTGAGCGGATTTCTTCGAGTTTGAAAACTTGACTAAATAACCTCAGTTTCCCTCGAATTGTACCTCTAATAGAATTTCAGTGCAAAATTCTTCAGACGGAACTGATTATCATCCTTCAAAGAGGAACGACGAAATCATGAGGACGCATATAAAGTGCTGCAAAAAATTGAAAATAACGCGTACTGAACAATGTGGACCTAGGTTTACTAATTCGCAAATTACCTAGCAATTTGGAGCATGGCATGATTTTCGTGGCTTCCAAATTGCCATAAGCATGTCAGCGTGTAGAAAACATTATAGAATCTATATGAGTTGTGCAGTGGGAACGCAACAAAACTAAATACTAAATTTACAGGCGTGGATCGGAGTCAAATAATCACAGACGCTTTTCACATCAGTTTTTTGGGCTGATAACAAGCCGGTGAGTTGATAGATGAATTTAAACTAAGCATGTAAAACGGTTTCGGCTGGAGCTTTCGCTCACGGGCCGATATATAATGTGATATCTGCAACCAGTTTGGGACGAGAATGACCTCATCGTCACCAAATAAACGTTGAAATAGTCGATAGGCGAATGGGGTAGGGGTGAGGGACGGGGCGCGAAGTGCACCAAATAAACAGCCGAAAGCGAATAAACATTTAGAGACATATTGTGCAGCGGAAATAATCTAACGGTATGCTGCGCAGGCAATAAAATTTGGAGAGCGACAAGTTATATTTCGATCGGTGTCGTTATCTACTGACCCTCTTATTATCAAGTTAACATTTCTTGAGACGCGTATTTATAGATATAATAATACGTGAGAGTGTGTCTGAGGTGCATAGAAAACATCAGCACGAAAGAAACAAAGAGAGCTCAACACACTGTGCGTTGGATGGCCAAAAACGACGTATCAGCCGTTCTCGTTCTTTACCACTGCACCTTGATATTCTATTACGTTCAATAATTGCCATGCCTCCGTTGATTGGCGTAAATTCAATCTGAAAATGAATTAAATTCTAAATATTGAAATTAGTGATTAAAGTTCACGCCTATCAATACTGATACTCTGCAGTATTTGAAGTCAATTATCATATGATGTCAAATGAAATTATCATAGAGCGCCCCTTCCCTTGAGCACAGCTTCTTTTCCATAGATCGAGAACGTCACCCACGTTAAATCAATATTGCCAATGCGAATATCAACAAAAAACATGCCACTGTTTTGCATGGCAGCTTTAAGAAGAAGAAAATTTGTGTTTTTGTCGTGGAGCGAGTTCGAACTGAAAAAAAAAAAAAAACATGCTTTATTTCTACTCGGTTCTCTCGTCCCGCACGGTTGATTGCCGTTGTTTCCTGCAAATGGCAGAGGAGGCGCTGTCGTCAACTCGGAAGCGAGTGGGATCTGCTTTCGCGAGAACGCTGCAGAAAAGTTTGAGTTGGAGCACTGTTAGCGACGCTGTAGTCGACAATTTGAGGACTGCTATCGAGTCTTGCAGCAGACCTGAGGGTACCCCTATCCGCTCGCTGTCAACTCTGGTAAGGGATCTCACTGTCTCAACTAAACTTTGAAATAATTTTCGAACAGAGTGAATGATGGGAAGTTGGATATTCTGTTTTGTCTAACTTTGAGGGAAAAGAGGGCCTGCGGTGACGCATTGTGCGCTGGTGTATTATTCGTGCTTTGTTTGAGCGAAAATAACTGCGTTTCGGATGCACGAATTTGCATAGGATGGCCTGCAGTATAACGTGTATAAAGAGTGGCTCATGACGGCCATTATGGAGTTTCGGGAGGAAATT
>JAAVTS010002863.1:10059-24547 GCA_022845575.1 Baylisascaris ailuri
ATAATGAATTTTATGCACCTAAAGACCACACACTACAAGATATAATTGCTATGCTATTAGTGAGCATTTTTTGGAAGAGAAGCAGAGAAAGAAAGAAAAATGGCCATAAAACCGCCTTCCTACATTTTTTTAACCAAATTGACGAATATGTTTGATCTAAAAAATGAGCAGCTAGCTATCTACTGTGGATATCGAGCTTTTGCCAAGGCGTTTTTTCAGTGATTAATCTGGCAGGATAACGCCTGAATACACCCCTGAGAGGTCCAATGCCCTCCTGGATTATAGAACGTTCCCTCGTAAAATTGTACCCTCTTCGTTTAATGTGCTATTTTCTGAATGTCTAACAGGTCGTTAGCTATTGAGGGTAACTTGATGGGAAAAAACCATTTGTGCAATTTTATTTTAGAATGAATATTCATATGAATGAGCCAACTCGATTCATCGCAGAATATGTTGGAAAAAGGGAGTGGGAAGCAATTGTTTGATCATTCCCAATTTAAATAGCCCATTGAACTCTCTCAATTCTCTGTTGGTCATCATAGATATCCGCTTTTACTGATACGGTATCTTGAAATTAACATAAGTCATATTTCAAGGATAAATTTTAAGCAAATTTCTGAAAGATCCTATGTCGTTCCACAAATCGACCAGGCCTTTTTGCACACCTCAGGCAACATTTATGGAATCATTCTTGAGGCGAAAGCAGTGCGAAGGATACTGTCGCTGATCCCAATCGTCGGTTGCGGAAGTTTAAGTGAGCGAAAATCGTTTTCGGTTCGAATGTCAATGAAATTCAGCATTATTCTTGAAAAATATTATTTTTCTCATTTAATTTGCTTAGAAATATCAATAGCGAATATGCAAATAGTGAATATGCACATGGCGAATATGCAAATAGCGAACATGCAAATTCCGCGTAGAGCTTTACGAACATAAGCTTTACTTTCAAGTAAGAAATGAACTAGCACCCGAGTTATTTCATCACGAAAGTGGATCGGTTGATGCTATTTTATTCTATGGTTTTCATAGCAATCGATACTTTCTTTCTTTTTCTTGTTTTAGACGAAGTCGAGCGTGGTGGTTATTCGATAGAAGTTGAAAAGGCGGAAAATGAACTGAATGTTGTTTAAGCTTCATTTTTCTCGATCCAAATAACAAAAGTGCCTCGGTTCACATTGTTGTGATGAGTTTTGTTGTAAAGCAGTGCGTTAGTGAATCATCGCTCAACAACCAATATGACATTTGGTGAAAATGTTCACCATCTGATGAATGCCAATCGATGATTCAATAAATATGTGGGTGGAACAATTACCCAGATGTTTTCATATTGTTTGTCCAGAGGTTTTGATTGTTTCCTCTGTAAGATTCCTTCAGATTATAGTATTGTTCTTTACATCGATATAGTGCAGAACCTTTTTTCGAAGAAAGAAAACTCCGAATCGACACAAGTGTCCTCTTTCCAGGCAGGAAAAAATAAACATCGGGAAAATCACCTCTGCTTTACTCTGCTCATGGAGCAGAAAATAAAGACAACTCTGGATCAGAACAGCATCATAGCAAGCACGAGAAATATTCCATAAACCAGTGAGCATATCCGTTAAAGAAGAGTGATGTATGCATGTTTCTTTGCAATAAAAGATGCATACAGTGAAATGTAGAAATGCTGTAATATAAATAATTCTATGGTGATTCCCTGGATTCCTTTCCACCATAAGTGGACTAAAGCTTTTAATCAAGACTTCAATTAAAGCACGACCAATTTTCCACGCTTAGACTATCTCATGGTAAGATGAAAACAAATCAAAGAGAAGAAGGCAGAAGAGATTGTTGAATCCGTCTTATAGATAAGTGGCTAAACCGATTAATCTCGAATTTTTTAGACATAATTAGTAAAGGTAGCAAAGCTTTATCTCTTGGAGCATATTGTTCTCCAGGAAAATTATGTTGCGCATTCCAGAGGTAAAACTGTAAATTAGGTTGAATTTCAGTTAAAGCATCGATATAGGTGAGTTACTTGCATTCAGATGTTTTACTTTGCTCTCCAATAAATGGCTTATCGCTTTTCGCAATCGTTAAGCAGCTGAAAGATTGACCGGAACACCATATCGCCGAGTGCTTTGTGTGTACCATCGTTAAGCACCATTGCTCGATGTTGTTATAACTTTAGCTGCATCGCTAAGTAAAACTAAGTGACGTAATTACATCTGCACCTGTGCACCTGTGGAAAGAGATGTGCAAATTTGTAGTTACAAAAAAAAACGACAAAACGGCATATGGTGCCCGAAATAATGAGAGCTTGTTGACTAGGTCAGAATGAAATGCGCTATTGGAATTGCGCTATGAAATTGACAATGAAAACTTTGCGCAATAGGGTCAAAAACTTTATTTTCACAAATGTAAGTTCTCATTTATATGAGGAAATTACCGTGGAAAATTGTAGAAGTATGGATCGGAAGACTATAACTACCCGAAATTTCAGGAAAAATTTCTCACGGAAGAGTCGTGAAACATGATGGATTCGTATGCCTGGGATAAGTTTTCAAAACGTCCTCCAGAATGGAGCGCTCTATCATACAATTTTGTAAATTTGCTTTTGGTGATGTCATTTCTATGATATTTGTTTGTATGTATCTTTATCTGCTCTACCCGATAGTTCATCTCTGAAGCTATTGAAGATAAATAGACATTGGCAGCATTTAGCGAATTCGTTGTACCCTATAGAGCGACCAAATGTGCCAAATATTGTTTCATTATACTCGGAAAAAGCTCTATAAGGATCTAAGTTTTGAAAAATAGTATGGATTTCGTCACAGGGAAATAAATTTCTTCTGGAGGTTTGATGATTAAACTGCGAATATACTATTCAACAGATTTCAGTGTTTACTCACAAATAGCGACGCCGTTTGATGAGCTAAAGGGATTGTAAAAGCACAAATTGTGGTAGTCCTCCGTTAAAGTTTCGCCATGTCCTGAATGGGACAATTCAGTTGACACGAGAGGCGCCGAGAACGCCATAAATATGTAAGTTTAAATATCTAAATTTTGGCTTGTCCGCAACTGAGTAAATGCTTTTTTTGAATATGACAATGAGCAACACTTATTCTGCAAGTAAGTTGGCCGATGAATTGGGCAAGTTTCTTCGACGATTTTTTGCCTTCGGCGATATGCTGGAATGTGAGCCGATTGATTGTGCGCCAAAAAAAGTTTAAGTGTGTTTCTGCTACTTTCTTTACCTTGCCAGTGCGACGAAAAAAACAATGTTTCGAAGAATCACTTCTTCGTAGAGTTTGCTCCATAAAAAAGTGAACGTCTGTGTGCCATAAACAAAACAATTTGGCCATCAACGCATATCTAAGGAGTTGATTTACCTTCCAACCATTCGCTTCAAAAATAGCACAAAAATTGCTTTAGATTTTAGCAGACGATGCTTCGAGAGTGACAGATTGATGACGCACTATTCAAGAGCAATGCCACCAAAAAGAAGGACGAAACGACACAGAAACATTTCGCTTGTTCATCGATGAAAATATGCCTAATATTTTCTCTAACAGTTTTTATCAAAATATTTAGCACCTTTTGAAAATTTTTTAACGATATTTGACGGTCTCAATCTGTGGTCTTTTTTAGCATTTTTATAAGAGGAATAACTCTTCATAGATCGTTAGTTTTATTGGTAGGGCAATGTTTCAATGAGTTTCTTGAGCAATTTCAACCGGCTTCATATATAGGAAGAAATAAACGCCATGTGATGACTCCATTGAACGCATCACGGGAAATTTTTCTCAGTATTCCTCTATGGGAAATTCCTTCTTGTCTTTTGTTCGATCATAGTGTTTTGCATTCAAAAGTTGAAAGCAAATATTGACTCAGCGTTTACTGCGCTGATCTTTACTCGAATATTCTATCTCTAGTGGATGGTTTCTATTTAGATGTATATTTAACGAGTATATAATGAATTATCAAGATGCCTAGGGAAATCTTTTTAGTTGATCGTACCCAAAAAGGGGAAAACGCGCTCAATTCTTCCTATTTGAGCACCTTCGATTCAACCTCATAGAAAGTGGGTCGTTGAAGTCCTCCAATTAGCATTTTTGAGCAACAACCATAATGTTGATGCAACAACCATAATGTTGATGCAACAACCATAGCATTTTGAGTAACAACGATAATGTTGATGCAACAACCATAGCATTTTGAGTAACAACCATAATGTTGATGCAACAATCATAGCATTTTGAGCGACAACCTTTGAAGGTAATCGACGCGACTTATCACGTTCCTTTGGATTTCTTGCACAATAGAATAATCCCTGAAGCAATTTTCGTGAATGCCCTATGAAATACAAGCAACGTAGTAGATACGACTGCTAAATTTTTGACCACTACCTACTCTCTAGAGTTGGTTCATGCCTATGATAGTCAAATTGTGCAATCATAGACCATTGATCGGCGAGTAAGAAATACAGTTGATGCCATGCCATTCTTACCGATTTTGCTCTACAGTATGCCTATACTCGAATGAAATGGTCTCGGTTAGCAGTTCTTCCTTTGCGAACGAAACATTGGTCGTGCATTCTTGTGCATTTGCTATTCTTGTTGTGAATCGCACCAGCTTGCAATCGAGCGGCTGCCACATAGTTTTTTGCAATTCTAACAGAGTGCGTTGTAGAGCACAAAACGCAACGCCATATGTTCGCCCACTGTTGTTGATCACTAAAAAATCAAAATGACCTCTTTTTAAAAGGCTCAACTCGCAGTGCACCTCATTCAGACGTTGCTTTGCACTCCCCAGAATCCGCCTACATATACTATGAGTCCCTCTAGTTCGTTTATTCAAATGTTACCAATTTTGTGCATTCCTTCGTAGCGCCACCCTTGAATTTCGATATTTTGCCGATGATACCGATGAAGTAATGATTGTCGAGTAAGGCCCATAGCTGATGTAGCCGTACTCGAATTGTCCAGCATCTATCTTCAACATCTTCTAACTCCTTCTATAGAAGTTTTGTTGGCGCTTATTTTCGTTTGTGTTTCGTTGTGCTCATTTGATTTGTAGCAAAGTCTTGTTAACTCATATTAGCATAAATTAAATCGCGGAATGGATTTTATGAGTAAATATCTCCACTGAATAAGCTATTGTGCGTAATTTGAGAATTTAATACCGCTGCAGTAGGTTGCTCATTGAACTTGGATTGTTTCATTCTTGACTGATAAAATGACAGAAATAGACTTCACTCAAGAGAGCTTTTTTTGCAGGAAATTCGACAAGAAGGCACCCTCATGTCACTTTTCAATCTTTTTTTCTGGTAGAATAGCTCGTTTCGCTAGTTTCCACTGCTTTCAATAATATTTGTTTCATTTGCGCTTTTCTCATTTAGACAAGAAGAGAGGAATGACCAGGTAGATGAGTGGTGTCAGAATGAACAACATGTAATGTGTATTAGAGTAATACAGTAGGCTGGTTGGCTTTCCATCATTCATTCTCCTTGTCCAATCCCTCGAAAGCGTAAAGGCGATAGCACTTATGCGATAACAACGTTGGTTACGGTAGGTAAGGGTCAGAAACTGTGACGCACAAAGAACAGATTGGCTTTCTTGCGGTTGTGTCTCTAAAAGGGAAAAGTCGTGAAATGCTGTTTCCATGTGGCTGATCAGCAGCCACTGTGTTAGCATTTATTTCAGCTTGCTTAGGGTGTTTTTTCCACTAAATATCGCATTTCGGCATTTCATGGTTGTCTCGGTGTTCATAACAGGATCCGCTTAAGGTTTGTATTATGTACTGCGGCATACTTTCATACTGTCAAAAAGTATCGATGGTGGTGATCGTATATCTAGGAAGTCGGCATTGGAGATTTGGAATTTCAGTTGTGGTGGGGATATTGGATTCTGAAGAGCCTCTTAAAGATTGATCGCAAATTGATACAATAAACTGTGGCATTCTAAATAGAAACTCTATTTGCTATGTATAAATAGAACAGGAAACGGAGAGGAGCTGCTATGATTGCGAGACGATTATTCGCAAACAAACATTTCCATAAACCCATTCTGAATGGTATCTGCTTTCTCTCATAGTCAGTGCAGTGCCATGGAAGCATTATGCGGAAAAAGTCATTGATCCACCACATCCCAATTTCGCGTCCAATTTTTGCATCATAAAGCCTTTCTTCATGGAGGATGCAAAATACATTAGCATGCTTTTTTTGCCTTTAGTCAGTACCTCTTTCTTTACCTTCTCACTCTATCGCTTTCTGAAAATTTGTTGCAGCTTCCAAAGCTGAAAAACCTCAACGCAAAAGTAAGGTCTCAAGAGAAAAAATCTTGGAAAAACTTCTAAGGACCAAAGAATCCCTGAAGCATTTGAGTATTAACCATCATACATTGAAGCAGCCATAGCTTCACACTGACCACAGAAAGAAGTTTCCAAATATATATCTATTGATCGTTATGTTCCCCATGTTGTATTTGCCTAAACATCTCAATCGTTTTGGAATGTCGTTTGCAAATCCTATCCTGATCGCTGTTGTCTTCCTGCAATATTATGCACTTGTCGCAATCATCGATTGTTGCTGTGGGCGATGAAAACAGCTGTTCCGCCGAGAACGACATAATAGATTTGTTTTGCAATAGATATATAGAAGTGGATATCAGCACGTAAGTGTTGGCTGCTTTTGACTACCTTCTAGAGGTATAACTGTTTCATTTAGGTATTACCTGAGTTCGAATTTATTCACGAAGCTTTGATGCCACGCAACTTCTACTTGTAAAAAGTATATTAAACCGGGAGAATAACTGCCAGTCGGAAGCGGTATAATTGGTAAAAAGAAGGAGACCTTTGGTACCTTTAACGAATTGGGCAAATGTTCCGCTTTTGAAACACGTCATTGGCATATACTTTTTGCTTCAAAAACTGCTCTTTTTTCAAACAAACGTCGCTGAAACATTCAAGAAATACTGAACTTCAGATAGATTAATTTCGGAAGATTTCGCCGAATCACCTCATAACAAGGCCCGGAATACACCCTTTTCTTAGCTAGGATCGCTCTTGTCAAGCGGAAGATCTTTTTCTCCAACGTGCATAGTTGGACTGCTATTATATGAGCTGTTGATTTAACGAAGTTTTTTTTTGCAATCCTGCTTCAACATTCACCACATTCTTTTGTGCGTTTCTCTTTTTTTCTGGCCACCTACAAGATGCTTTTTCTAAATTCTATCTACGTTTGGTTGTTTTTTGCTTAGGTCGATGCTTACTGAATAGGTCAGAAGCAGCACTATGAACGTTGTGCACAAATTTGTACTAGCTGATCAAATTAGGAATATAATTTAATAGAAATGCTGTTCGCAAGAATGGTTACCAAACTTTCATCTCATTGCTTCCCACAATTCTCTTCTTTTTTTCCTGCTGCTGCTCGATTTCAGCCTATGTCACCCACCATCAACATTGTTACGCTTGATTAGGATTTTCAAATATATTTCGGCCAAGCAAGTTCACATCTCTTGAACACACGATCATACCAGCCGAACTCGAGCGAAATGCCTGCGTAATACTAACTTCACAATGTTGTATCTCTAAAAGTGCATTAATTGCAGCTTACACCCTCAAGCTGGAGCCATCAAAGGATAGCTTCTCCACCGAAGGTGGACTCAGTTCGGATGTTAGTAGACGTGTTACGCGCACCATCGTCACCCGCACTAACTATGGCACATCTGGAACCGAGGCCAACCTTTCTCTAGGGTGAGTTTATGGAAACATCTCGCTGAGGTTGTGACAAATAAGGACCTACTATAGCCGCCTACTGATTACACGGCTGTCATGAAATCCTTTTTCGTAGCTTTTCCACATTCCTGAATGGAGCTTTGCTCCTTCCTTGAAAGCTTTCTGTGTAGAATAGTTTCTTCCCTTCTTGTTTGCAGTGAGAACGTCAAGTGCTTCCGTTTGGACAAATCCTTTATGACAGAGCCCTGGAGTTTTTCAAACGCTTTCAGGCGTAGAAATCAACGAGCAACGTTTTTATAATCAAGCACAATGTTTGAAAGAATAGCACTTTACCTGTATATACTGAGCCGTGTATACCTGCACTTACCTGTGAGGGTGCATGGTCACAGTAGAAAGGAAATGGGAACACCTTAATGATAGGAGAAAAGTACTCAAGCATATCGAATGATATGTGCGTAAATATGGTTACACTGCACCTATAGTCAAGGTTTTTCCAGTGGTGATGAGAAACAACATCAATCGCCTCCTCCTGCGAATTTGCTCCAGGTGACCATATATTCACAGGAAATTCATAGGACATTCATTTATCACAGAATGTTCACAGGACATTTCACAGGATGTTCCATTTTCCGTCCGTCATACTTGGCCTAAAGCTTCAAGCTAAAATTCAGGGCCGGTTTGGCGGCTGATGCGACTTTCTTCGACTCCACAGATGCGGTTACTGCCGATGTGCTTCTTGCATCATCTGATGTGCACAGCTCGAGCATCTCGACTGCACAGCTTGACCGAGCCCATGATGATCTAAGCAGTTTCAAGAGGCGTATCGATGCCAACACTGAAGAGCAACGCGAACATGCTGACGTCATGGCTAGTCTTCAACGCAAGGTCAGGTTATTCTAAGCCGATTCTGGCCATTTGTGCTGCTTACCACTTTCCATCCAGAGTCTATGATTTTTTTCATCGTATCTTTGTGGTCCCTCGTTCAGTGGCAGTATATGCGGCTGCCCTAACTGTTGTGTTTCCTAATACCTCGATTCCGGTCTGAGCTTCAGCTCATATATTGACAGCTGCTATGACCTCTTCACCCAATTCTCAATCTTGCAGTAGCCATCGTTTCCATTCTACACCTATATATGAAGCGTTAATCTTTTCTGTTCATAATAAAAAATTATTCCTGCATGGAAAATCGAATTTAGCAGTACGACAAGTTATTGTGGACATATGAATAGTCACCTGTCATATAATGATAAAGATACGATTTTCTTGTGGATAAAACATGTTGGAAATCGTGATAAGTTTGTTTGATGACTGATAACACAACGAAACAATATTCACATCGAGCAAATCCTTTGCATTCTTGAGTGGACATAGTGGACATAGTGGACAATTCTGCATTCTGAGTGGACATAAACCTGATATTCTTCAGTGGAAACTCTCGTTATCTTACTATTCATTTAGGTTGAGGAATATCGTCGCCGCATCGCTGATATTGAAAGCCAAATCGCTAGTCAAAGAAGCGACGAGAGAGTCACGTTCAACATTACCGAAGTAGGCGGTGAAACATGGACTCCTGAGGTTCGGGGTCTTGGTGCTGAGTATGAACTCGCTAGCCGACTTGATGACGAGCGTCGAAAGTTTGTTCTTCTCTTTTTCTCTCCTGTCGATGGAATTTTACATCACTTTTGTAACTTTATAGCTGAAGTACTACATGGAGAAATTATTGAATTTCTCTTTGATAATGTGAAAAATTTTACAAATATTTTTATATGCGAGAATGATTGCTCCACCTTAGGAAATTTTTTTTTTATAAAGCAGTATTGAAATGCAAAAAGAATTACTTATGTCGCACTGAGCATTTGAATGGATTTTACCCTCGAACTTCTATTTTATTTCTTATCCACATTGGAAAAGTTTAGCAGAAGCAAGAATATATGCACTTATTGGAATAGTATCTTGAAACTTGCATTGTGAGTTTAGAATTCATTTTGTGAAATGTTGTTTTCTTTATAGGATATATGAGAAACACGCCTATATGTATGAGCTTTTCAGAACTGAGTTCCGCTTAGCTTGTTTCTGAAATTAACCATATTTATGTAAGGAAGCTAGTCACTGTGCCATCAGGTCCAGTATCGGCAATACTATGAAAGAAAAGGCTTTCCTCAGTAAGCTAAAATGTCACTCATCTTTGTGATGTAAATCAAATAAGCATTCATTTGCAAAGTTTAAAATTGTGCAAAAAACTTTTGAGTTATAGTCGAATAATGAGATATAAATAAAGATTTGTTTAGGAATGAAGAGTTGCGATTGATGAACGCACAATTGCACTCGGAAATTCAACGCCTACAGCAGCAATATGATTTCAATTTGAAAGAGAAAGAGAGAAGCTATCAAATGCGTGAGAGGGTTCGTCTTTTTCTATTATAAGCCTGTAGGCAATGATAATGTGCCATGTGGAAATACTTATAATAATGCATATATTACAGGTATATATGATAATAATATTAATACTGCAAGTATTCATAATGTTCCATCAATCTATGAGTGTTAGTCAAATCGATTAGGTGCAATAGCAGAATGTTTCGCAATCTGCGTACATATCATCTAAAAATATACAAAAATTTTAAAGGAAATTATCGATTTTGATGAATTTCGCATTGGCATGCTATGATAAACCTTTTTTTTTTCTTTTGAAGAATCTGGCACAGTATTTGAGCGAAGAGCAGAAGAAGATGATGGACTTGTGGGCTGAACTTCAACAGGTACGTAGGCAATGTGCTGAATTCAAAGATCAAACCGAGCGTGACCTAGAGAATCAGCGTAATGAGTTCGTCAAGGTAATGCGCAATGTTGGCGGTGTGGCTCGACAGCTTAACCTCTCGGTGTTTGAGGTGTGGTTATCATTCATTGAAGATTTTATAACGGTTACTGTTATAGTTACTTAACTAAATTGTCCTTTAGTGCATCAATGAAAGCGCTTCCGACTGGAAAGTTGAAAAAATTGGTGCAATAGGTGAATATTGGGAAATGAGATGAGAGAATCATTCACGTACTCTTTGAAGATGTTGTGCAGCGCTAACAATGTAGTGGGAAATATGATATCTATGGATTCCAGTGAAGCGCAACAGGAATATTGCCACCATATGCGCCTTTTATTTATGAATAGTAAGTTCGCATCTAAATCAGTAAATTGTGCGAGTACAGCGTATACTTAGGGTTACATAAAGGTGTTACTAAACCGACCGCTCACATGAATGCTATGACAGAAGGATTAGCTGGAATGTCCCTGGGACGTACACAGTCCTGTAGAACCGCTGGACAGTCCACTGCATTTGCGGGTAAAGTACTCTCCCTACGGCGTTGGTGGCATACGAGAGAACGGGGAGGGGGATAGGGACAGAAGTATACTTAAGATACATTTTAAGCCAATTTTGCACTCATACTAAAGTACTATTCTAAGGATTCAACGACCGAGGGCGGAACGGTGATAAACCAGGACACTGTGTTAATGGAGGCGTTGAAGAGATTCCGTGAGCAACAAACCATCCCTGCAGGCGCATCGATTGAAGATTATAACGCACTCATGAAGAAGTGAACGCCTTATTTTGACTTTGAGATTGCATTAATATTACTTTTATCAAAGAATTCACTTTCCAAAAATTATTGCTAAAAAATCCTTTTGAAGAAAGTTGTTGACATACTTAATTCCCTTAAATAAGAAATAGGCAGTCTTTTTTCTAGTTATCGAAGGAGGCAGAATAAGACATTTTGCAAAAAAAAGTTTCTTTTGATTCCATTTTTTTGTGCTTGCTGCATTGGGAAAGGGACTCTTCCATTCAAGCTTCTTTCTATTTAATATCCTTTCTTGATGGAAGATATTCTCCTTTTTCAAAATCTTAAGATAGGGCTTTTATATTGAATAATACTCCTCTATCTTTTTCAAGCTTCAAAGTGGCAGTTTTAATTTCATGTGTATCTTCCATTTGAAAAGCATATTATTTACGATAGTGTAAATGATTTCAAGCGAAAATTCCATTCTCTTTTTCGCATTCTCTGCAGTTAGAGAATGTTAGATTTTGGTAAAATTTCAGGGTCTTCGATTACAGACAAGCCAAAAAGCTTTAAGGAAAGTAAGCTGCAGATTAATCAGGATTCAATTTATTTGTTTTCAGCCAATGCGAATTAATTCCAGTTCCAGCCTCATTTTCTTCCCTAAAAATATCTTCCTTCTCCATCCTACTTTTTTTATAAGCCTGTGCAATATGCTTGAGGAATAATAGCCAACGCTATGAGCTTCAATAAGAATACATTAAATTATAGATATGAAGAAGCTATCGAGAGGATCGTTGAACTTGAGTCGCGTGGAGATGGCAATGGTGGCAAACTGGCTGCACTTGAGGCTGAGCTCAAGAGAACAAGGCAGCGTCTCGCTGAAAGTCAGGTATATAATTAAAGTTACATTGGCATATATTAGCAAAACAAAAACACCTGGGATTGTAAACAAACAAATAAATGCCTTAGTAAACTCTTGCGGCATCTAAGCAGGGGGAAGGAGGTGTGGAAGAGGAACGGTGGTAAGAGACTAAGATGACTTGAGCTGCCTTACTTAATTCTAGAAAGATGCGATGAACGGAGGCATCAGAATTACGTAGTCTTAGATAAAGAATGGGTATACTATGTGCTTCTCAGTTGAATCGCTCGTAAATCATGCCGTTCTTGACTGGAAGCGAACCTGACCCATCTGTTGCTACATTTTTGCAAATGTATCCCGAGGTTTTCTGGAATTAATACTTCCTCCGCTATTTTTTAGAAGTTCCTGATACCTTGACAACTATACGTCATTTTTGTCATTTTTATAGAAGGAAACCAACTTATTGACAAATATCAGTAAAAAAATAATTTGCAATTACAGGAAGTTCTACATAAGTTGCACACGCTTGCAAAAGAATCGGTGCGTACTGAAACAATCAAACGAACGAGATCTCTTTCACCGTGTTAGTTTCTCATAAGTTTCTCAGGAAACTTAAGCAAATTAAGTTAAGAATTGGCCATAATTGGCCATAATCTCAGGTAACTTAACCACTGAAAACTTGAGGCCATAATGTTATTCGTTGGAGATAAGGAAGAAGATAAGGTGTTGAGAAACTGGAAATGAAGACGTTTGATAAAAGCAATAGGTGAATAATCGCAGTGTTTACCTGCTTTATTATGGGCAGTTTTTGTTTGTCTTAATTGTCGTTGCTGATGGCTAATTGCATAAACTTCCTGAACACTCAACTTCTATTATATTGAGCTAATAACCTTAAGGTACGCATATCTTAATTTAAAGCTCTAGCTCCGGAGTCAATATGAATCATGAATTCTTTGATAATTACAGCAGGTCATGTGATACCATCGGAAGTATTGCGCAGTGTTCGACATGCGATACGAACCCGCGATAATGAACTGCAACAGCTACAGCGTAAGCTGAAGAACGCTGAATTGCAGGTGAGCAAATGTTTCATACTGTTAGTGTTTACATCGCAATTGCACATTTGCTCAAATTCTTGTTGAATCGTTCGCTACATCGTTCTCTTTTAGGATGATTTCTCCGTGAATAGTTCTATTGTAGAATCATCTCACTTTTTTGGTGAATGAAATTAGCATAATTGCATATCATAATTGAAACCTACACTGTAGAAGAAAGTAAAAAGATTGCGTTATGCAAATTAGCGACTTCAGTTTTTTTGACAAAAATATAGCGAAGTTCGCTATTTCTAATAAATTCAATAATATTTTCGCAATTTTTTCGAACTGTCATTATTCCTATTTCGATGTCTATTATTGCTGATAAAAATTTAGCACCTGCACAAAATAGCGACACCTTGTGCTGGACGCAAATATTCGCTTTGTATGCCATGCCGCTCCACACTTTTTTTCACTAACGTTTGCGAAATTCGCTCTTAAAAATGCATTGTGATGATGCCGTATTAGCACATATTTATTTGTATGCGTCTATATCTTCACTTTTCTCAAATAATGATTCACCGAAGATAAATCCGCCGAACATGTAAGATATAATATCCACCCTAGGATAATATTTCATAAATTTTTAAAGTTTATATACTCAATCAGGGAACGAGTTGTAGATATTTTTAAATTCGAAATGACTCTCATATTAACCTAAAAGTGGATGGATTGCCAGACTTATTTTATCACTCATTCAACAAAAATTGAGGTTGGAAAATACATATTTTATAGAATATTCAAACGTGGAGCAACAAATATCATTATTTGGTATAATTGCCTTCGCTTTGTCCCATATGACATTTTTTTTCTTATGAATGTGAGTCGGTTCATAAAATGCATACAGTGAATAAATCTCATTGCTTCTGCGGAAATAAAAGAATTACCGAAGTAAACAAATTTCGAATGTTATTTTTCGAGCAAATTGTGTTATATATAACACAAATTGAACTAAAACATGTTTAAAAATATGGTTTTTTGTGTTTAATTGATTTTATGAAACGTTTGTTATTCACGAAACATTATTACGTGTGCATTGATAGATGATATAATTTAGATCAGCGAAATGGTAACTCGCTTTGAGAGCGCAGAAGAGACACGCAGACGATTGGAAAAGCAGCTAGCTGACGCAAAGAGAGACATTAACATTCAGTCAGCATTCATTTCTTCTTATTCAATTTTATATTCACAACGACGAAATTCACTAATTCTATCTTTTCCTTCTGCTTTATACGTAAATTTTCTTGCAACCAATATGTTGTTATAACACCTC